>JADBJO010009982.1:0-62500 GCA_016801955.1 Conus betulinus
ATATATTTTTCTTAATTTCAAGTTCACAGTTTTTACATTTTCGACCTCCTGCACCCCGGCGCCCCCCCCCCCCCCCCCCCCCCCCTTCTTAAGTCCAAAGATTTGCCAAGTCATTACTATGAAGTCAATTTAGTTGTTAGCCTGCGCTTGTTTCCCCCCACTATTAGATTTGTTCATCTTTGTATTTGTCTGACTTTATTTAAGTTTAAAAGGCTGTGCCAGTCTTGAATAAAAGTTACTCTGTGTTAGGTTTCCTTATGGGAACAAAAACTACCCCACTTTGTTTACGGCAGATCATAGCAGTCAACATAGATCACCATACAGACCAGTCTTAACAGACCTCCACACCATTCAAAACTGACATCAGTCCACACAGATCACCATACATACCAGTCACAACAGACCTCCACACCATTCAAAACTGGCATCAGTCCACACAGATCACCACACACCGAATTGTTGTTCATCATACCTGGAACTTCATCCCAGTCGAAATCTAGGTCACTCTAAGCTTCATTACCCAGCACTTTCACTAAGTCTTATGCCGTAAATCCTACAAAACACAGTATCTCCATCACTAAATCTCATTATAGAACGGCAGAACTCAAGGTTAGCCACGGTGAAAAACGGCATTTCGACCTCAAAACTTTAAAAATTCGAAACTCGAGAACCACGGCACGTATCGACTCGCGGTTTTTTTTTTGCAAACGGAAGTAAATGGCTACAGGAAGAAGGAAGTCACGTTCTCGCGAGACTTCCTTTTCTACGAGAAACATGGCGGCGCCCATTTGTTGCCACGTGTTTTTACCGGGCGCTGGCGGGGCGCTCAGCGTTTTGGCTGTGTGATTTCCCGGCCGGGCGCTAGCGGGCGCTCGATGGTCAAGAGGGTTAACAGACCTCCACACCATTCAAAACTGACATCAGTCCACACAGATCACCACACACACACCAGTCTTAACAGACCTCCACACCATTCAAAACTGACATCAGTCCACACAGATCACCACACACACCAGTCTTAACAGACCTCCATACCATTCAAAACTGACATCAGTCCACACAGATCACCACACATACCACTCTTAACACTAATAACAGACCTCCACACTTCAAAAATGGGGAGTTTTTATTATACTCCCTGTTTGGCTAGTATACTTACCATGTCAGACCATAGCATTCAACAGCAGTCAGTCATCTCTGTCAGGCCGAATTTTTTGTGGCAAATGCAGTCATAAGATAGTCATGTGACGTCCACCCCACTTCCGCCAACGGAAGATGCCGATGTTCGCTTCCTGTACCTCATTCAGCGAGGCCTGCTCGCAAGGTAACCCAAAGAACCTTGGCGCTAGAGGGGAAGGTAGGGCGGGCATTAGAGTCTGACATGGTAAGTATACTTAGCCAAACAGGGAGTATAATACAAACTCCCCATTCTGGCGTCATATACTATACCATGTCAGACCATAGCAGAATTTAAAGGAATCGGAGGAGGGCAGAGCGCCCTAGTGGTTCTTGGGGTTAACCGATATGGCTGCATTGGCCGCCACAAAGGAGATCCCTGTAGAACCGTCATGCGGATATCACTTAAATAAAGTTTATAAAAGGGTTTTCCGAATGCCAGTAGGCTGCCTCCAGGAGATGGCGCAAGGGGACACAGTGCTGGAACGCTGTGGAAATGGCCAGCGCTCTGACCTTATGGGCCCGGGGAGAAGGGACCGGGAGGTCCTTGTACGCCTGGGCATAGGCAGATTTCACTGTATTGGATAGCCACCTAGAGATAGTGCCAGCAGAGATGCCTTTCTTATTACTGGGGTTGATAGAAATAAGGAGACGTCTCTGGGAGGAGTGCCTGGGGCCTGAGCGTCCCAGTAGTATCTGAGGCACCTGGAAGGGCACAGGTCCCGGTCTCCCCCACTCTCCCCTCTTCCTAGGATATCCACTAGGGAGCGGATGATGAGGGAAGGTGAGGCCATGCCCGGTTCCTGATTCTTAGCTAAGAACTTTGGAAGGAACTTAAAGTGAGACAAAGCCATCCCTGTGGAAGGCAATGTCTCGTGGGTCCCCGCTGAGGGCATGAATCTCACTTCATGTTCTGGCCGAGGCCAGGGAGAGGAGAAAGGTGGTGTTGAAGGAGAGGAGGTCAAAGGGAAGGGTGGTTATGGCTTGAAAGAGGGTTTTGTGAGGGTGTCTAGCACAAGAAACAGGTCCCAAAGAGGAATGCGCCTAGGGGACTGAGCTTCCCGTAGGGTCACCCCCCTAGATACCTCTCTGAGAAGGAAGTCATTCTCAAAAGAATGGCCGCCGAGTTGGCGGATGGTGGTGCAGATAGCCGACCTGTAGCCCCGAATGGAGCTAGCAGAGAGCTTAAGAGAGGAAATAGGTGAGATAGGAAATTGCCTATCTGGACGTTGGAAGGGTGGTTGTGGAGAACAGAGTTATCCGAGCACCACGCGACCGATCTCTCCCATTGGTAGTTGTAGAGGGACTCGGTGCTGGCCCTACGTGAGGCAGAGGCCAAGTCACGTAGTCCTTGCGAAGGTACCTAGCACGGACTGGGATCTGTCCAAGAGGGAGGTATGGGCAGATGCTCGCATTTGGGCTGGCATAGAAGCCAAGCGTGTAGGCGAAGCATCTGGGGGTTGGAGTGAGGGAGGCCTGAGCGGGGCTGCCTCAGCATGTCCCACCGAGGGTTTAGCTGGAGGGGGGGGAACATGGGTGAGAGACTTGAGGTCTGGAAACCAGGACTGGGTCGGCCACCAAGGGGTTATGAGGATGAGCCTGGGTCTTTCCAGCCTCACCTTCCTGATCACTTTGTGGAGGATGGGGAAGGGGGGAAAGGCATATGCTATGAGGCCCCGCTCAGAGAAGAAGGGAAAGCGCATCGACTGCATACGCTCCAGGATCGGGGATGAGAGAGACATACATCAGAAGACGATGGCTGAACTTGGTCGCAAAGAGGTCGACCATGGGCTTGAACCAGTGTTCCCACACCGCAGTCAGTGTCAGCTTGTTCAGGGTCCACTCTGTGTGCAGAAGGGACCCTGACCGGCTGAGAGAGAGTCTGCCAGGATATTGCGTGTCCCCGCTATGTGTCTCGCGCGGAGGGTGGTTCCCCATGCATGACACCAGCGAAGGCACCACAAACACACACACACACACACACACACACACACACACACACACACAAAAACAACTCCACTGAAATTGTCAATGTTCATGATGATACCTGATTACCCATGAAAGAAAAGGTCGCGTGCCACATTCAACCATGGAGCTGTTCTAGTTGGGTGTGGGGATTAAGCCACTGGTCTCTCTCTGGGGCATAGTGCCACTGGTCCCCGGGAGGTAGGTGGGCTGTGGCGGCCCTGGGGTATGTGCAGGGTGTCCCCGGGGACCCGGTAACCTGAAACACCAGGGGGGGATCTCGAGAGACCATGGTCTGTTGTACCCCCGCCCGGGAGCGTGCAGAGCCCCAGACACGTCCTTGGTGTGGGCCTCCGAGGACGTTGGTGGAGGTGGCGGTGCGGAGGAGGACACGGTAGCCGAGCCCCCTACCATGTATGAGCGGGTTGGACTGGCTGTGGCACCGTGGTTCCCCCCCCCCCCAGAGGGATAGGCCAGGTTACCCATGGTCCTGCTGGTTGATCCTCCCTCCGGAGGAACGGCACTGCGGACGTTGCCCAGTGGGGAGCTGAGTAGGTCAACTCCCCAACGTCATGCACCCCTAGGGAAACCTGCGACGGTCGATCGAGGTTGGTCGACCGTCCTTGCATATGGACACAGCCTGAGTCGTAACCCGGCGGGGGCCATACACCCAAAATTATAGACACGACCGTGGTCATGCCAAGACGTGACCGTAAAACTGCATCCGGAGTCAGGACGCTCCTCGTGCAGGGGTGTTGGCTGCACCTGTGCACGGTGGGGAAAAGCGTCACGAGACCGTGTGTCAAGTTGGGGGAGAGAACTAGTGACCCGCGACTCATCGAGGTGAGTGACGGGTGGTGATTGACCCATGGGTGGTCTCGGCAAAGTTCCCTGGGGGCCGAGGGTTGCGTGACGCAGCATAATAGACAGAGGTCTCGCTTTGCATGGGAAAGGTAGAAGACAAGCTGGCCAATGAAGACAGAGAATTTCGGTGGGATGATTTGCCTTGACTCAGATTTTCTGGGCAGGTCAAAAGAGAGACATTCATTAATGGCAGCCGCTTGCCTTGTAATTTTCGAACGCAGCGGTCGTGCATCCAGCGGTCCGGTAGAGGAGGAAAGATCCCGCGTCCCCTCTGCAGAAAGGTCTTCTCCATCTACCTCAGCCGTCCGTTCTTCCGTGGTAAGAACGGTTTGCTCTGAATCAGAATCGACCCGCGGGTTCTCCGGGAATGTGAGCGACTTCTGAAGGGCAGAATGGCTTGACCCGTCGGTGTCCTTCACCATGTTGGGCAATGGAGCCAAGCAAATCTGGAGCACACTATTGCAAAGGGGAGACACAACGGTCAATCGAGGAGGAGTTAATTAAACTCGATCGCCATGTGGAATGATATAAGTGTAACAGCAAAGGGGTAGGTCAGCGAGATAAATCACTCATGTGATGTGCCAGGGGATCAAGAAAATCGTAAGAAACTCGATCACCGGTACACAGCACTGTCACCAAGAAGTGCTGAGTAATGCTGCATGATCGTAGTCCCGATCAGAGTGTAAAACAACACTAGATCGCAATCACGTTCCGCGAGTAGAACGATAAGTTTATTACACAAGCGAAAGCAAGTGTGTACAAACACAAGAAATGTTGCGGTTAAACCACGTGGAGTACAATGGACTTAGTGCAATGAGGCGAACTGGTGAAAATACGACCGGCGCAAAGAAAGATGGCAGCCGAGGACCAGCAAGTGTGCAATCGTCGAAGAGTACTCGCGTGAGGAGAAAACCACACGCGCAGAAGGGCCGTACACGCAGGAAGGCCGTAAAGGAGAATGAGGTACCGAATGGCACAAGGAACTCGAGACGTGCCAAGGAACAGCACCGATAACAAATTCACAAGGGAAGAACACGAGCGTAAAAACGACGATAAAATAAAGAACCGAGGATCGCGACGATCGTGAAAATGAATCAAATGCAAGAAATGCTAGCCCACCAATAGCCTCACACGGCAAGTGTATTAAGGGTTTAGTGCAAGCCACAAGTGAAACGAGTCAAGAATGCAAAACACAAGCAATCTTTACACAAAGACAGAAGTATAGGCGAGACAGAGCACAAGACTTATCTTGCTTGGGCGGCAGGCCGAAGGTGAATGAGGTACGGGAAGCGAACATCGGCATCTTCCGTTGGCGGAAGTGGGGTGGGCGTCACGTGACTATCTTATGACTGCATTTGCCACAAAAAATTCGGCCTGACAGAGCCGACTGACTGCCGTTGAATGCTATGGTCTGACATGGTATAGTATATGATGCCAAACTGACATCAGTCCACACAGATCACCACACATACCAGTCTTAACACTAATAACAGACCTCCACACTGTTCAACACTGACATCAATCCACACAGATCACCACACATATCAGTCTTATACTAATAACAGACCTCCACACTGTTCAAAACTGACATCAGTCCACATAGATCACCACACATACCAGTCTTAACTCTAATAACAGACCTCCACACTGTTCAAAACTGACATCAGTCCACACAGATCACCACACATAACAGTCGTAACAGACCGCACCATTCAAAACTGACATCAGTCCACACAGATCTCAAAAGTCCAAGCACACAGTCCCATACGACACAGACACCAGTCAGTACACACACCACTAGTCAAAATGGACAAGGCCAGTCAAATGTGACACCAGTCAAAACAGAATACACCAGTCAGAACTGACCACCACACCAGTCATAAGGGACAACGTTGAAACAGCTATTCACACTCAAAACAAAATCTGTCTGACTTACAGCTGAAAGGCCTAGTGAAAAAAGCACAGACTTCAGCCATAATCACCAGATCCTGGGGCCACCCATTCATTCAGATGTGCATTAAAACACATGGATCACACACTTCCCCTCTGCACCCTCCTCCTCCCAAAATGGTGCGAGTACCCACAACAAGCAAATAAAGAAAATTTCCTTTTCAATTCCTACAGCAAATAATTTGCATCCTAGAGTTCTGAGAGCCAGTCAGTTTTAGAGAGAAAACATTTTTCCAAAGAGAAGAGTGAGAGCAGGTACACATTCAGGAGAGTTACATCTCTTACTCCTCCTCACTTTTACGAGACAATGGAAAATATGAAATCTCAAACTATGTGTCACTAGAAAGCTTTAATATTCATGACTTAAATGTCTCTTGCTGATTGGGCCATCCTGATTCGCACCACCATGCACAGAGTTGTCCTGCTTCAACATTCCATACAACCACCAAGTTTGCGTATAATCCAGTTTGTACCTTTTTCGTATTATCTTGCTGACAGGCAAGCCTACAAACCAACAGACATAAGTGAAAAATACAACTTCCTTGACAGAGGTGAACAGTCAAACCATATACAGCCAAGACAAACAAAACCAAACAATACAAAACAAGTTGTTTTCAAGGAAAGCACGCATCGTGACTTGTCATTAATATCCATTGAAACCGATGCGTTCACTCAAAAATTATACATGTATACATATATCAGGGTTTCCACTTCCTCATAGGAAAAAATTCAAGGGTTTTTCAAGGGTTTCTAAGTGGGAGCACAAAGAGAACGCTTGCTCGCGATAAAAGCGAGCGCGTTGGGACAAGCGCTTGAAATGTTGCTCCAAATTTGCTTGTGCCGCACAAAAAGCACGCTCGCTTTATCGCGCCTGCGATTTGAAGCGACGCTTGGAAAGCGTCAAGAATCAAAAGTTAATTCTTTGGCTCTGGACGGGTGTCGGAATGCGTGTTCGTGGGTGCACCCGTCGCGTGTTGTCTCGAGTCTGGGCGAGTGCGGTTAATTCTTTCTCGCAGCGTGTTCCTGGTGCCCCTCGCGTGTTGTCTCAGTCTGGCGAGTGCGGTGTGTGTCGCATTTTCTCTCAGTGGTCAGTGACAGTCTGACCAACATGGATAATTGGTTGTTGGTGAAAGTTGCACCAGTTCTTTGTTATCTTTGGTTCAATTCTTTCTAAGATGTACTTGAATGTCTCTTGGCTCATTCTCAAGTAGGAATGAAAACGAGAAGGGCTCCTTTTAAGCAAAGGAAACAATTTATGGTATTCACTTTCCATTCGCCTCCTTTGATTAATCTCATGAACGCCCACACTCTTTTGCGTTTTCCTAGGATAATTTTTTCGGCAGAACACTGTCCAGCAACAAAAGTTCGTCTTCACTTGAATCCGCCATACTGCCAAATGACCTAGCTCTACCAGTCGCGAGCGAGCGCGCTGTACAATCTTTCTCTTTGTGCACCTCAACGCCAAGCAAGCGCTTTCTTTACAAGCGCTCGCGCTATCGCAATCACTCAGCATGACATATTCAGTCTGTGATTTCACTCTTTTTTTTTCAGTTCTGACAGAAAAAAAAAAAGGAGCAATGCCAAAAGTTGCAAGATACCTACTTTTGGTTTCCCCATAACAACAGTTCGTCACAATTGAAGAATATGGAAACATTGCTGCAAACAGTTTCGCATTGTCTTCAGCAGATCAGAAACTGTGATGATTGTTGATGGCATGAATCGTCCACAACACTTCGGCTTTCAACACACCTGTCCCACTTGCTGTTATTGTGGATTGGCTGACGATTCTTACTGAGGAAAGGGTCTGACCCGATGTTGATGAATTTGATGATTGCCAAACGAAGTCTGTAAGACTAACGACTGGCCTACTCGCTTTTTCCAATTCCACGTATTTTTTCCCCTTTCCGTGTCTTGCAACCACCGATTCGCTCATTGCCTGAACATCAATGGTCTTTTTGCACACTTTACAGAAAGACGCATGTTTGTCTCTGCATTCAGTGATCCAGCTTCGATATTCTTACTTCTGTAACCACAACGGATCAAATAATGCGCAATTTCCCTTTGGCATGATGACAGACGCAACAGTATTGGACTTCGCGGAAGATGAGGGAGCATGGCGCTCTTTGTCAAAGTTGAACTGCGCATGCCCAAACAATAACCGACTATTGAATTGCTTCCCTTTGCTTTAGAGCAGACGACACGCAAAGCAATTCGAGAGTCGAAAATCAATGTCCAAAGTCTCGTTCACGTTTGTTCTCCGATTCATCTTCAAATGTTACAGTCAGTTTTGTCCAAAAAAACGATTTTTTTACGGGGATTTTCAAGGGATGGTAGGGATATACTGCAGTTTTCAAGGGCCTTTTTGACCCAGTTGAAATTTAAAGGGTTTTCAAGGGTCTTCAAGGGGCGTACGAACCATGTATATACACACCAAACTTTCACATATGCTCTCTTGAACTGACAAGCACAAATCAGATTTTTAAAGACTGAACCAAACCCCATCATACCAGACGAACCCAGCTACACACACCAAAACCCAGCCATATCAGACAAACCCAGCCATACCAGACAAACCCAGCCATACCAGACAATCCAAGCCTATACCAGACTACCAGACAAACCCAGCCATACCAGACAACCCAGACATACCAGATAAACCCAGACATACCAGACAAACCCAACCATACCAGACAAATCCAGCCATACTAAACAAACCCAGACTTACCCGCCCATACCAGACAAACCCAGCCTATACCAGACAAACCAACCATACCAAATCCAGCCAAAACAAACCCAGACTTACCCGCCCATACCAGACAAACCCAGCCTATACCAGACAAATCCAGCCATACCAGACAAAACAATCTAGCCATACCAAACAAACCCAGACATACCCAGCCATACCAGACAATCCATATATACCAGACAAACCAAGCCATACCAGACAATCCAAGCCTATACAAGACTACCAGACAAACCCAGCCATACCAGACAAACTCAGCCATACCACACAAACCCAGCCATACCAGACAAACTCAGCCATACCAGACAAACCCAGCGATACCACAACCCAGTCTATACCAGACTACCAGACAAACCCAGCCATACCAGACAAACCCAGACAAGCCCAGCCAATCCAGACAAACCCAGTCCAACCAGAGAGAATTTGAGATCACCTGCAACACCACCGTAGTCCAGCCCTTCCTCCCCTTTGAAGATGATGTATAACCTGCGCCGCAGTCAAAGGGCTGCAAGCGCATGATCTGCAACACCGTCACAGGGAACTTCATCAACCAAAAAGCCATCAGACAACATCACTAACACAGAGCACAGCCACAGGAAGATTCTGTTGATGTATACTTTTTGGGAGAATGAAATGCACTTTACTCCAGTAAAAAGACATAGAGAAATACTGCACAGGACAGTCACACTAGCAGCTGGAACATGGACTTTCCACACATTCTTCAATATCTACTGGTTCCCATGTCACTCTTTCACACACAGGATAGACACACATGTATTTTGCCTATGTGCTGTCATTTAAGGAAGGCAAGGGTAGTAAGTAGCACAGTATTTCTGTCATCCATTGAATACAACTCTGCTGAGGGACGTACAGAAAGTCTTTTTTGTTACAGTGGCTCATGCATCAAAGCAGCTAACAAAAAAAATCACCATCACCTGCACAAAACAGTCTTCATAGAGGTTCCCTGATACAGCAAGCAAGTCTAAGAATATTTCCCACCTGAGCAACTCTTAGTTTCTCATGTGAATTGTGTTCACAGCTTTGATAAGGCATGTGTGGTCATCTAAACTACTGCCAACTGAAGCTAAGCTACAGACAACATGAAATGAAGTGAATGAAATCACCTGTGCGAAGGAGTCTTCAAAGAGGTTTCCCCCTCGTGACACATTGATTTTGACATGACCTGGCAAGGCATTGGAATGGCACAGATAACGGAACTGTCCCAAGTTTCCACCGGAAGCTTCGTTCATACTGTATCGGAACACCATACGCTCCTTTGGGCCTGTCAACACACCACACTGTGTTCATACTGTAATCAACACACTACACTGTGTTCATACTGTATCACCACACACCACACTGTGTTCATACTGTATCACCACACCACACTGTGTTCATACTGTATCACCACACCACACTCTGTTCATACTGTATCACCACACCACACTGTGTTCATACTGTATCACCACACCACACTGTGTTCATACTGTATCAACACACCACACTGTCTTCATACTGTATCACCACACCACACTGTGTTCATACTGTATCACCACACCACACTGTGTTCATACTTTATCAACACACCACACTGTGTTCATACTGTATCAACACACCACATTGTGTTCATACTGTATCAACACACCACACTGTGTTCATACTCTATCAACACACCACACTGTGTTCATACTGTATCACCACACCACACTGTGTTCATACTGTATCACCACACCACACTGTGTTCATACTGTATCAACACACCACACTGTGTTCATACTGTATCACCACACTGTGTTCATACTGTATCACCACACCACCTGTGTGTTCATACTGTACCAACACACTACACTGTGTTCATACTGTATCACCACACTACACTTTGTTCATACTGTATCACCACACTACACTTTGTTCATACTGAACCAACACACCACACTTTGTTCATACTGAAGCAACATACTACACTTTGTTCATACTGAAGCAACATACTACACTTTGTTCGTACTGTATCAACACACCACACTTTGTTCATACTGAACCAACACACCACACTTTGTTCATACTGAACCAACACACCACACTTTGTTCATACTGAAGCAACATACTACACTTTGTTCATACTGAACCAACATACTACACTTTGTTCGTACTGTATCAACACACCACACTTTGTTCATACTGAACCAACATACTACACTTTGTTCGTACTGTATCAACACATCACACTGTGTTCATACTGAACCAACATACTACACTTTGTTCGTACTGTATCAACACACCACACTTTGTTCATACTGACCAACACACTACACTTTGTTCGTACTGTATCAACACATCACACTGTGTTCATACTGAACCAACACACTACACTCTGTTCATACTGTATCACCACACTATACAATGTTTTGGGCCTGTCAACATACTGTACATTTTCATACTGAAGCAACACACTACACTGTGTTCATACTGAATCAACACACTATACAATGTCCCTCCCCCCCCCCCCCCCATCTCCTTCCTCTCTGACATGCAGGCTGTCCACTGACCCTTTGGAGGACCCTCCCCGCGGATCCTGAAAGGTGGTGGTGCGCGTGTTATGGTCCACAAAGTAGCGCACCCCTTCCTGCGTGTAGCGCATCTCCCAGCCCTCTGGTAACGGGTCTTCCTGCATGATTCTACATAGACACAACACGCGTCATCCATCACATAACCACTCTGACAGACCAGATTTTTCTACACACATAGACACAACACATGCTGTCCATCATTTAACCATCGACAGTCAAGATTTTCTATACACCAAAACATGACAGGTGTCGTCCATCATATAACCACACTGACAGACATGCTGGAACTACAACTGGTACGAACTTTAATCTTACAGTTCCAGACCCTGCAAAACAGAAATTTACCCCAAAGTAACAAGTTGGGTTCTCCCTCTCAGCGAGGTGATTTGAAATCACCATTCTTTTTCCAAAAGCCTGACACTGGTAATTAAGTCAATTTATTCCTTTACCCCTAAACTTCTTTTCAATTCTGCAACCGCTAAACATATTTCTTTCTGTGTTGTTGACCTGTATATCTGACCACTATAACACTTACAGGTACCCGATTTCTGTAAATCCAGAATGTACCTACGACCATTACAAAGGTACCAGCTACCCACATGGTGGTCTGGTCACACACTACCGCTTCAGTTCGGATGAAGTGCAAACACAGCTATACAGTCAGACCACACGGCTTTCATAGATTCATCAACACCTGGCCCTTTCAACTGCCCAAATTAATTCAATGGATAGTCCCTAATTACTACATGTAAATTCCCATGAGCTGAAAAATATATTTAACCATCTTGGGCTAGAATCAAAGCACTGATCACTACAGACATCCCCCAACAGTCTTTTCCTCATGCTCAAAGCTTCCCAAACAGCCCACTGACTAACTGCACGTCAGCGTGTGGGGAAGGTGACACGAGGGTGAGCAAGGCAGAGAAGGAAGATCAGCCTACCCCTGTGTCCTAGGGTCCTCCCACTGGGTGGTTCGGTTCTTGTGGTTGACAAAGTACACCCGCCCATTGGGGTCTGCTCGCTTCTCTGAAAAAAAAGCCTCTCGTGCACTGAGACTGACTCCGTCAACCTAACCTAAGCAGCTGCACAAGACACATGCCTACAAAAGTCACACTTGCATACATACATGTATTCAAAATCACACATACACACACACATGCACAAAAACGCACTCAGTCTTATACATATTCACTTATGATAGCCATCGGCATATGCCCATAAGATCCACCAATAAATATATACACAAATAATGTACACATTTTCTTACAGCCTCTCTCTCTCTCTCTCTCTAACACACACACACACACACACACATACACACACACACACACACACAAACACACACACACACACACACACAAACACACAGCACCTCACCCCATCCATCAGGCAGGGGTCCCAGGGGGTCATTGTCGGTGGAGGGCTGGGCAGTCTGGGGGAAGAGGAACCTCTGGTTCATGGCGTCCATGGTGCGGTTGTTGCGCCACTGCTGCCAGTTGTTCCAGTTGGTCAGCGTCTCCGTGTTGGGCCGCTGCCACGTGGTGGTGCGCGTGTTGTGGTCCACGTAGTACACGCGTCCTTGCTGGTCCACTCGCCTCTCCCATCTGTACGACAGCCACGACAGTCTACACACGTATCATGCTCGTTGACATCATACATGGGTGTATGTGGGTTCCCAAACCTGACAGCGTAACACTAAATGCATACTGAACAGTTACCCCTAGCACTGCTACCAGTACATGTTTCCATAAAAGTGGTGCACTTTCTGCAAAGCGTGTACATGTATCCTACACTTTCGGAAGTGGCTGATGTCACTGTCAGTGCTCTACATTGCACTGACAGTAATTTCGTTTTCTTTTATTTTTTTTTTTTTTGGTTATGCAGGCACAATTTTCTTTCAAACCTGGTTCTCAGTACAACTTCATGCTCTCACACCATCTTTTTTCCTCATACTAACTTGTCCAAACAACTATCTTCTCCTTACTTGTTGTAGAACATCGCCATATTATCAGATTTGCAAGAAAACGAAATTTGGAGAGCAGGAGCTGACCATACCTCCATACCCAGTTAAACCAATAGAGTGAGCAGCACTTGTGAGTTTTATTTCAAGAACCAAGCTCAAACACAAACCAGTCTTCTCCTCTTCCTTAGCAAAGGAACATACTCCCTTTGTTCTCTGAAATGAGCTCTTTGTTTCTTAGGCCCTCATGGATCCTCACATGTGGTCTTTTGTTTCTTAGGCCCTCATGGATCCTCACATGTGGTCTTTTGTTTCTTAGGCCCTCATGGATCCTCACATGCGGCCTTTTGTTTCTCACACGCCCTCATGGATCCTCACTAGTGGTCTTTTGTTTCTCACGCCTCCTCATGGATCCTCACTAGTGGTCTTTTGTTTCTCATGCCCTCATGGATCCTCACTAGTGGTCTTTTGTTTCTCACGCCCTCATGGATCCTCACATGTGGTCTTTTGTTTTCTTACGGCCTCATGGATCCTCACATGCGGCCTCTTGTTTCTTACGCCCTCATGGATCCTCACAAGTGGTCTTTTGTTTCTTACGCCCTCATGGATCCTCACAAGTGGTCTTTTCTTTTGTTTCTTACGCCCTCATGGATCCTCACAGGTGGTCTGTTTCTTACGCCCTCATGGATCCTCACAAGTGGTCTGTTTCTTACGCCCTCATGGATCCACATGGTCCTGAGAGTCAAAAACTAGCAACCAACATGCAAATTTGGTCCTACTGCCACAGGAGGTGTTCAGAGTAAAAAAAAAAACTGACAACCAACATGCAAATTTTGCAAGAATTCTGTGGTTTCATGGCATGAAAACTGCAATAATTTGACTTGTGTCAAAGTTTCAGAGAAGTGGATGTGAAAAGAAAAAAAAAACCTGCCATTTCCCTCAAATAAACAAGCTATAGACACTGAGATCCAGCCCTCTGAGTACCCACATGCACAACCAACACAACCAATGTAACACAAGTACTAGTACTGCTTCATGTTTATCATACGGCATTGCAATGATCAAAAATGCTTACCAACAACTTTAAAATAGATAAAAAGACACAAAGAAACACGGGCAGAGGAGTGGTTTAAGTTTCATAAAAAAAAAGAGCACAGGCAGATGTTCATGCAGCAGTAAATGATGAAATGAAAAGCAAATATGGTATGAGAAGAGGACGACAACAGAAACAGACCATTCCAGTGAAAGACGTTCCAGAAGGTGGACACCGATTTTATTCAGAAACATTCCCTGTCAACCAATTCCCTTCCCCCAACCCCCTACCAGACATAATACCACGTACCCTGGGGGGAGAGGCTGTGGTCGTTCCCAAGTGGTGGTCCGTGTGTTGTGGTCAACGAAGTACACCCTGCCCTGAGCATCCTTTGCGCATCTCCCACCTGATGTACACATACACACACACACACACACACACACACACACACATACATTCATGCATGCAAGTAAAACACACACACACACACACACACACACACACACACACACACACACGCGTGAAAAGCACACGCACATGAACACACACAAGCACACAAACACAAACACACACCATCAAATATATCAGAACACAGAGCAACACCCTCAAATGCATGCAAACAAGCACACACACACACACACACACACACACACACACACACGCACACACACTTAACCATATCTGCACACATTTATGAAACATTGCAAAGACCTGAAAGAATACTTGTGATTACCAGTATTTGCACACATGCAACACATCTGTCTTGAAGAGTTATATTTTTAAAAAAACTGCTCTTGCAGGAGTTCATGGTTACACTTTGTCTGATATTCCTCTGAAGACTTTTTTAAGAGCACAGATCAAAAGTGCATGGAAAAAAGCCACAGTTTGTGTGCCTATGGGTGGGATATATATATGCGTGGTGTGTGTGTGCGTGTGTGTGTGTGTGTGTGTGTGTGTGTCTGTCTGTCTGTCTGTGAGAGAGAGAGAGAGAGAGAGAGAGTCAAGACCTACAAAACAGATGATCATTAAGATCTGACTGTAATTATATATGGGAAGAACAGATGGGAAGATGAAATGCCTGTCACGTAAGTGAATCACAGCCAGCCGTTTCTTTCATTAGTAGAGCCACATGTGATACAACACATATTTACAAAAACTAAGCTGATAATAATATGAATTATCTAATGTAGACCATAAACACACAACATGCACAGTCTGAACTCTGAGCACTATTTTGACCAGTACATATGATTTACAGGCAAGCATAATACGCAACCATAGGTACACACACGTACACACACACGTACACACACACACACGTACACACACACACACACACACACACACACACACACACACACACACGTACCCATGAGGCAGGGGATGTTCAGGATCAGCAGGAGAAGCGTGCTGCCGTCGCCAGAAGCATGAGGAGGGGGGCCGAAAATATTTCCGAATACCTTGACTCCATCTTCCAACCCCTCGTTCAAGATCTGCCTACATTCATCAAGGACACTACTCATGCTCTCTGTCTCATCAATGACCTCCACCTTAATCCGAAGTTCCAGCCAAATATCTATTCACTCTCGACGTGACATCTCTGTATACCAGTATTCCCCATACAGATGGACTGCAAGCCCTGTCATTTTTTTCTCAACCAAAGAAAAGACCCTTTCCCTGCAACCACCACTCTGATTCGCCGCCTTGCAGAACTTGTCCTAACCAACAACACTTTTACCTTCCTTGGCGACACCTTCAAGCAAATCAGTGGTGTCGCCATGGGCACCAAAATGGGCCCCAGCTACGCATGCCTTTTCATGGGATACTTCGAACACAATTTCCTGCAAAAATACCATGGTCTATCCCCTGAATTTTATAAACGCTACATCGATGACGGACTTGGTGCAACCTCCATGCCCATCAGTGTGATCTCCATGTCTTCATCACAGCAGTCCAGAACTTTCATCCTACTATCAAGTTCACCCACGAAATATCTGAAAAGTGCATCACTTTCCTCGACATGAGTCTCTCCATCACCGATAGTGGACTCTCCACGTCCATCCACTATAAACCTACGGACTCACACTCTTATCTCGACTACAGATCGTCACATAATCCCAGTACCAAAACCAGCATACCCTACTCTCAGTTCTTGAGACTCCGCAGACTGCTCTGAGAACTCTGTCTTTGATGTAAAAGCCCTAGAAATGAAACAGTTCTTCCTCGAACGCCACTATCCTGAAGACATCATTGATCGTGCTCTCCAGAAAGTCCAGCTCATCACCCGCCCACAAGCTCTGGAACCGAAACCCCAGGAATCAACCAGAGACAGACCTGTTGTCAGCCTGCTCTACCACCCTTCTGTCACCAGGTGCGCAAAATTCTCCAAACCAACTGGAACATCCTTCAGTCTTGTGCTCACTCGGCTAAAATTTTTTTTCCCAGCCCCCTCTAGTTGCCTACAAACGGGACAAGAATATCCGTGACATGCTTGTGCGTTCCAGTCTCCAGCCTCACAGACGCAAATCTTCTGTAGGCACAAGCCCGTGCAATCTACCCAACTGTAAGACCTGCCCCTTCATCTGTACTGCCATTGAAGTGAAAGGACCCAGTTCACGCATGACTGTCTCCAAATTCTTCAACTGCCAAACAACTAACTTGATCTACATCATCCACTGCACCGTTTGCTCTAAACTTTACATTGGTGAGACCGGACGCTCTCTGACTGTCAGATTCAGAACACCTCGCTGACATTAAATACAACAGGGACAAACCAGTAGCCAAGCACTTCACCCCCCAGCCATTTCGCACACAATGCAAGAGTGAAGGGCTTGTGGCTCATGATGAAACTAGTGACTCTAGAGACAGGAAGGATATGGAGTCTCACCTGATTCAAAAAAAAACTTGGCACCAGAAATCCAGCAGCTGGTATCAATGAAAAAAAAGCGTAGCAATTCTTTGTATTTTTTTTTTTTTTTTTTTTTTTTTTCCCGTGCCAATTCAGGTGACAATGACCTATTATTATTATTTCCCCCTTTAATACTTACCTGTGCATGGTTGGTCTGCATCAGTGGCCTCTTCGTGACCATGACCATAGAGCCTAGCGCCTACTGGGATGATCGTTTGAGAGCCTATATCTTTTGCCAGGAGTTTCTGAGTAGGGTTAGCTCCCCAGTCTCCTGTCTTTTTTTTTTTTTTTTCTATTTATTTTTTATTATTATTTTTTTTTTTTTTTCATTCCCTCTCCATCCTACCCCCCTTAGCCCCCTTCCCCCCTTCTTTCCCCCCCCCCCCCCCCCTCCTCTTCTCTTTCTTCCCCTCCCTCTTTTTTTTTTTTTTTTTTCCCCCTCTCCCCCCCCCCCCCCCCCCCCTCCCCCCCCTACCCCCTTTCCTCTCTCTCCCTTCCCTCCTCTGTCCTTTTTCCCTTTCAGTCGTCTCCCCGTAGGGCTCCTTCTTCTTGTGTGTTCCTTCTCTTTACTTTCCTCCTTACTTCTGTCTCTCCCCCTTTTGTTCTTGTCGCCCCCTTAGTAGGACCCTTCTACGGGACCTCCTGAGGCTTCTCTTCCTCCTTCTCCCCGTAGCACTTCTCTCAGGCATCTCTCCTTTAGGGCCCTCATACGGGTCCTCTCTTTACGTCTCTTCCTTCTTTTCCTTCCCCCCTCCCCCCCCCCCCCTTCCCCCCCCCCCCCCCCCCCCCCCTTTTTTTTTTTTTTTTTTTTTTTTTTTTTTTTTGGTCAGTGTTGTTAGCGCCTCTCATCATGACCTCATATCTATCTTTTGCGTTAATGCTCTTATTTTTGCTTTTTTTTTTTCTGCGCCACCATAGCACCACCTACCTCCCTATTCTTATTACCCAAATGTTTTAATGTATGCCTTGTTTGTACATTTACTCATTTACTCTCCATTGTACCCCCCCCCCCATTGTTTTTTTTTTTTTTTTTTTTTTTTTTAGGTTTTTTTTTTTTTTTGTGTGTGTTGTTGTGTGTGTGTGTGTGTGTGTGTGTGTGTGTGTGTGTGTGTGTGTGTGTGTGTGTGTGTGTGTGTGTGTGTGTGTGTGTGTGTGTGTGTGTGTGTGTGTGTGTGTGTGTGTGTGTTGTGCGCGCGCGCAAGAGTTTTTTGGGGGGGGGGGGGGGGGGGGGGGGGGGGGGGGGGGGGGGGGCGAGCCCTGCAGCTCCTAGCTGCGTCTGGCTAGTTTTTTTTTTTCTCGGGGTTCTCCCGTTTCCCCTCTCACCCCTTGGTGCTTGGGTAGGGCAACCTACCCTAGGGTCAGACTTGGGTCGGGTGCTTTAGGCGGCTGACCCCCCCCCCTCCCCCCCCCCCCGTCCCCTTGTCATTTACAATGCTTTTTGGTGCATATTGTATTTCATTTATTGTGTTCTCTCTTGTTCATTTCTTTCATATGCAACACACCACTACACACAACACACCACCCCCCCCCCCCCTCTCACTCTCCCCCTCCCTGTCTCTCTCTCTCTCTCTCTCTCTCTCTCACTCTTCTCTCTCACTCTCTCTCTCTCTCTCTCTCTCTCTCTCTCTCTCTCTCTCTCTCTCTCTCTCTCTCTCTCTCTCTCTCTCTCTCTCTCTCTCTCTCTCTCTCTCTCTCTCTCTCTCCTTTTCCTCCTCCTCGCTTCACTCTACC
This sequence comes from Conus betulinus, assembly GCA_016801955.1. Taxonomy (NCBI): domain Eukaryota; kingdom Metazoa; phylum Mollusca; class Gastropoda; order Neogastropoda; family Conidae; genus Conus; species Conus betulinus. Next base: position 18,898 of record JADBJO010009982.1, read on the forward strand.
CTCTTTCCTCGTGCCATCTTCCTCGAACACTACTCACCCTCTCTCCCACTGCCCCTCTTTCAACTTCATTCACCACTTTGGCTTCACAAGGGGGAGTATTGTGCATGTTAATGTTAATGTCTGTACTGTTTTCATTTTTTTTGTCGCTGGAAGGCTTATTGCCGAAATTTCTTGTCTTGTTTTGTGTCGTGCATTAAAGTGCGTTACTTCACACTTTGTTTTTGTGTGCTCTTCCGCTTTTTTTCGTCGTGTTCCGGTAACGCTGCAGATGCACTAGCTGGGTTGGTAGGATGCACAATTCACTACTTGCCCAGAATAAGTGATTGCCTGCCCCAGTCAGTCATTTCTGTTCTTCATGCTTTCTGACCCCAGCCCAGACAACATCTATCTTGCTTGCATCGAGGAACAAGTTCACAAATACGCGGAAAGAAGCTGAGAAAAAAACACAGGCTTATTTTTTCCCTGTCTCTGATTTCATGCATACGTCAGGGAGCCTACAAGACTATTGAGCTCTGTAAACTTTCCTATGATTGAAAAAAAACTTTGTTTTCCTGTTTGCTCGCTTTCTTTCTTTCTCCTCCCCCCCCCCCCCCCCCCCCCCCCCCCCCCCCCCCCCCCCCCTTTCTTTCTTCTTACTTTGTTTCAATAGTTCAATGTCTGTTCACATCCAGATAATGGAAAAACGCACTTATCCATACAAGAAAGGTCATGTATTGATTCTATTCTTGCGGCTTGTTGATTTCAAACTGTGGACACTGTATGTGTGCTTTTTTGGGGGGGTGGGGGGGGGAGGGTAGGACGACTTCAAGCACAAAAAAGAAGGAAAGAACAACACCAGAACGGGATTACAAAAAAGGAGGTTAAGATGGTCTCGGGAGGACACGATGGAGGAAGAAACAAAGATGGGTCAGAAACAGTAGAAAAAAAATATATTTCAAGCCTTGTATTCTGTAGAAGATGACATGCTAGTTTCAATGGGGAAAAAGTGTGAAACAGCATGGATTATAACCAAGTTATTTGTACTCAGCTGTATTGGTTCTTGCAAACTAACATGAGGCCAACATCAAGTAAATTTCTTTCAGTGCATGCGCGCACGCGCGCGAGCACGCACGCACGCGCACACACACAGACACACACACAGACACACACACACAATACTTGGGATGCATTAAAAAATCAAAGAATGAGTCGTTTCAAGTTTTAAATCGCATGTGGCAACTGCAAAAGAATAAAGAAAATAGTTTTGTATCATGAAAGGTGTAAATCTTGTTAAAAAGGAAATCTAACACTAAAAGTAGTTTTACAATATACTTACCTGTCCAAACAAACGCATATTCAATGTAGCGTGGAACATCGCCATAACATTAGGATCCCTCCCCATGTGCCCCCCCCCCCCCCATATATATATATTTGTTTTATTTCATTTTATATATATATATATATATATATATATGTGTATGTATATATATATATATATATATATATATATATATATATAAATGAAATAAACAATTAAGAATAAATAAATAAAAATGAATAGTTTTAGAAAGTGGGAAAGCAGGGAGTTAACCTCGCTACCTTAACCAGATAGTAAATGATGGTGACTGCCCAAAGTGAGTTCACTTCATCGAGTCGTGTTCAGCCTGACTCAGTTTCAGTGCCTTTTCCCAACAAAGCGGGGTGAAGGGAGGGCGTCCTTGTGTTTGGACAGTTAAGTATAGCGTAAATCTGCTTTTAGTTGTAGTTTTCTACCCCCACCCCCCACCCACCCCCCTCGTATTTCCGTGTCCAAACACAAATGCCTGAATGTTGAAACAGCAAAACGCACTCACCTGAAAGGGTAGACATTGATCCCGCATTAGAAAGTCCCTGTACAGTTCCCCAAACTTGAACTCGGCGACAGTGATGCTAAATGCCCGAAACGAGGGTCTCTAAGTATAGCTTAGAGGCGAAAATATGAAGGTTTAGTCCACGCGTTCCCTGAGTTGAAGGCATTAAATGACAAGACATAAGGTAAGCTTTTATCAAAGAATTTATCAATCCCAGAATTAGGACAAGGAGAAAGACCCACTCCTAAGAAATACTGGGAAAGTGAGTACTGCAATTGCCACGTCAGTACATTTTTGCTCACAAACAAACGATAGCAAAAATTCCGTGGAAAAAAAGTGACAGTGCTGTATCAACAGGACGATTCAACAGAAAGCACAGTTGTGAAATCAGCACGAGTGTTGTCGCGTGGGCAACTACTATTCGCCCGAGGAAATCAAGAGCTTAATTTCTTCAGTTAGGCCACGTAGGTAAAACCTGCAAAATGTTGTCTGTGATTTCCAGCCTGCTGCAGAACAAATGTCGGGTGACTGCAATGCTCCTCTAGAGGGCAGAACTGGCGGAGATAGCCTGGATTTTTTAAAGTGCTTTTTATCCGCTGTGGCGGGTAGCGATTTCTGGCCGCAGACGTAAGCCTAAGGCAGGCGCTGATCGTCTAGGGGTTTTACAACGGCACCCACCTAGCTATGCCACAGAAGGGAGCACAGGATCTTGACTTTGCCCTCTAAAAGTACTTCTTCAGCGCTCTAATGTGCCACTTCAGATACCACCGGTTCCTGGAGCAGGCGTGAACCTCACTCATCCTACAGGCCGAAGCTAAGGTGACTGGAAAAGTTTTAAGAGTAAAGTTCCCGAAGAGCAATCGACGAGTGGCTCAAAGTCATTGGAGGCCAGATACTCACCTTAAAGGTAAAGAAGAAGCGGGGTGCATTCCATGTCAAGCACCACTCACAATAAAACATGTCTTTTAGAATGCAGGGACTTCCATAACGTACGACACAAACACTTTACAGCAGATTCCATGAAAACCCTGTTCAGAGACGTCCCACCTTATGTGATTCTTGAATATCTGAAAGAGATCAACATTTTTCATCTGATCTAAGGTGTTACAGAACAAAGATTTTAACGAAATTTTCAATGTTTTAATGATTGTATGTGTTATTTCAATAATATGACTTGATAGTTGACTTTCAAAGTGGTGACAGCCCTGACGTCGGCCTTTGCATTCGGCAGGGCTCCATTATCTTATCTGGCGTGCCTACTGGTTCCTATCGTTCCTAATGTGCAGTGAGCAACTAACTCTGAAAGGAAGCGATCAAGAGTAATATCAAAGTCTCTCCCCATATGTTTGAAAGTTTTAGCAATGGCTGACCTGAAACCCCTAATAGCTCTCACCTTTCAACCCTTTTCGTGAGCGTCCCCCAAAAGTGGCGAAGGCCTTACATCTATTGTCGTACACTAGACATTTTTGACCAGCTATGATATTTTTTTCCACACATGAAGGGCGGACACATCTCTCACTACAGAAGTATCAAGTGATATGTAGTCAGCGTGAAGAGAGAGGTACTGGGCCCGAGTGCGACCTCTTGGACCTGGACTGAAAAACAGCAAGTCCAGTCTTTCAGGGAAGGGCATGGGAACATTTACTAGCAGACTGATCAGATAATTGACCCAGCTCTTTGGCTATCTTGTGGGGCAAAAAAGAACTAACTGACACTTCTCTCTGGACACTTTGCATAGGACTATTGGAATGAGGGGATCGGATGGAAAGACACAACGAAAATTCTTTCCCAAGAGATTGCCATTACAACCACAGCGAAAGCTGAAGGGTCCGAACAGACACACACACAAACGGATAGCTGGTTCCACCTAGTAGCAATTGGGTCGATGTGAGGAGTTCCCATAACTTGGCAAATCGATCTAAATACGGCCCTGTTCAATGCTGAGGTGACATTGCCAGGCTGTCACTCGCTCAAGTCCTTGAGCGAGTCCTGCTTTGGTTCTTCAGATTAAGCCAGCACAGCGAAGTTGTCTGTGCAAACTGTAACAGCCTTGCCTTTCAGAATCTGAAACCAATTGTATATGCAAGGAAGACCGTTCTATGGTCATTTATATGGCCCGACCTCAGACTGGACCGACCTGCTCGAGTCAACATAAATGGTGTATGACAATGAAGGCAGAAGAGGAACTGTAGATTTCAACCAAGTGAGGTCGAGCCAAGGCTGAAATCAGGATAATGGATAACTGAACATCCCAACTGGTCGTCGATTGAACCGAAAAGTTGCTCAGAGCCCACTGGAGAGGTCGGAGGTAGATACGATCCAGACGGATGAGCTCTGCAGACACACAGGCTAATCTGAGTCTGGATTCTGTGAGCCGATGCTGATTAAGACTGCAGAAGGCACTGAGCAAAGGACTGAAATTTTCACCTACGACATCCCCAAGTCGAAACATGTTTTGATCCGTAAGGAAATGCATGTCAAGACGAAGAAAACTTCAAGAGAGGATTATATGTGACTTCTCCAGGTTACAGGAGGCCCAGAGAAGGGAAGATTTGCTCAAGAGTCGCAAGATTCTTCGCAAGGACTTCTGGTTCCTGGTTCTTTCGGAGGTCGACCAGACAGTTCGAAGACACCGAATGGGTCCTCTGTCTTACAGCAGCTATGACAGTGTCTTTTACCCTGGTGAACACTACACACTGAGAGATGAAAAGAAGGGGGTTGAAGGAGATGACACTTCCCTGAAGAGCAAAACGGAAATACTTCTGTGACGCTGTATCCGAAATGTACGTCCGAAAGGTCGAGGTTTACGGCCCTGTGTTAACGACCAATCTGTCGCCCCTGCCCAATTTGTTGCCCGGCGACAGATAGGGCCTAAACACCAGGACCAGTTTGTCGCCCAGGCGACAGATTGGTCCTCAACATCAGGACCAATCTGTCGCCCGTTCTAAGTTTTTGAGGGCAACAGATTGGGTCGCACTTCACTGTCCAATCTGTCGCCCCTTTGCCAATTTGTCACCAGCTTACCGTGCTCTCAATAAGTTGATGTTGGGCCATAGTTTCTCTCATTCCCACACTTTCTCTCACTTTAGGAGAAAGTGTGGGGGCTCACTTTCTCTCACTTAAGAAGAAAGTGCGGGATTGACAGAAAGTGTGGTCCTATCCCTTTCACACTTTCTCCAATTGTGAGAGGAAGTGTGGGAAGTGCACCTTTTTTATTTATATATTTATTTTCAATTTCGTTATCAGTTTCTTATCTTTCCTTAACATCAAACTAAGAGCCAAATGATAATAAAATCTAATAAAAAGTGATGGAATGAGACAGGAGTTTTTATTGTTGTTTTTTTCTCAGAGTGCATAATCATCAAAAAAATCAAACATGCAAGTGTCAAGTAGTTAAATCAACTAGACATCAAATCCAGATAATATGATTCATGCTAGAAAGTAGGCAAACACACAAAAAATGTTGCTTATATTATTTTGGTAAGTTTATATGGACATGGCCATAAACGTTACCTGTCCAATACTCTCCCTATCGAATGGGGTGACCACGAAGTAGTTCAGTTTATTGTATTTGATTTCCAAATGTTCCCTACTTAGGCAGCGTATGCTCTAATAGTAATTTTATAATATTCACAAACTACTGCTCAGTGCCAAAACCAGTGGTCAGCTTCATGAAAATTTCACATTTTCACTATTTCACTGCATATTGGTGTATAGACTTCTCATTCTTAAAACCATCATCGTCATGTTATTACGGTTTGTTGTTGTTACTGCTGTTGACACTGAAGTTACCTTTGTACTGTGGGAAGCAGGCAGTGAGACTGGAGGAGCGGATGTGCTCCATGAAGATGTCTTTCTTGTTGAGGAAGAGGATGAATTCGGTCTTCTCCAGAAAGTGATTGTGGGACACCTCATGGAAGGCCTGAAGGCTGTCCTGCAGCATGTTCTGTGGAAAGGGGCATTGGGGGAGGGGGGAGGAGGGCACACATCAGTCATTACTCTTTGATTACTATCAACTACTCTCCAGATGAACGACAGTGATGGATGTGGGAAAGACGTGTGAAGGAAATTTGACGCCAAAATATACACAAAAGTCATATTTACCTTTGCCGTAGTTTGTAGGTATTACATGACTAACAGTAAGGATTTTCACCTGATAATTCAAAAAGTTTCTTGAGCCATCTCATCAATGTGTTGAGACTTTGTCAATATAGCATGGCCTTGCATCAATCAAAAACTGCTTTTGTCAACAAATGGGGGACGAGGAGTTAACGACAACAACATATTATGGCAATGTGTTATTCCTTCGTAAAATGTATAGGGCCCTGGAGACCCACACTATACGGCAAGGCATTAGTCCATCATAAAAAAGCATGGATCTGTGGATACCCATACGGTATGGCCAAACTTCAGGTAATTAACAGCAGAGGTTAATAGTATGAAAAGATGCACATATGGATGAAACTTTGTGAATAGGACTAAGGTGCAGAAACGGCCCAGAACCCAGAGAAGTGCAGAAGACACAGTTTAGGAAAGCTGGAGAAGCTAAAGAAAATCAGCATATTTGAAGCTTTTTGGTGGCCTCCAAGATGACACCAAAGCGTTTCAAACAGGCTTTCCTGTAAGAGGCGAGGACTTGGCTTTGAAAGCTAGTTTCTTCACTACACATGCTAACACTGTAACATGCTGTTGAAACAGTACTTACATTTTTCTCCCTCCGAATCCCGTCTAGGATATAACCCACACATCCACAAGTAACAAATACAGGAGAAAACAAAAGAACGAAAACTTGAACATGCAATTATAACATTAAAACAACTTGAAAACATGCGTGTGTGTGTGTGTGTATGCGCGCGCGCGCACACACACACACACACACACACACACACACACACACACGCACGCACGCACGCACCTACATACAACAGTATTTACTATTTAAGGGGCGTTTACTGAAACACCTGGATGATGCCATTATTGTATTTTCAACCAAATAAGGAAAGCATTACTTAGCATTTATCTAATGGATGATTTCCGCCCCCAGATGGAAAACTTTCACCTATGCGTACACAAGAAATGAACTGAAGAACAGTCGTAAATACTTTTCTTTTTTCTTCCTATTAGGACTTACTGACTGGTACCTGTAATTAAATAAAAACAAACACAAAGAGTTGATCTTACCTCGCAATCTTCACCCAGAAAGTGAAGGAGAGAGGGGGCAGGAAAGATTTGAAAGGGGGAGTGGGAGGGACGTCTACAGTTCTTCATCAAAACCAAATCGGGATTTTTTTCTGGCAATGGGCATCACTCTGTTAACATCGCAGATTTCTGTCCATTTTGATACATTTTGTCAAGAAAGCAAACAATAGCAACAAAAGAGAACGAATCACTTGACAAGAATTATATTATTGCTCTTCTTGAACACCTCTCTCGCTCACAAGTTTAAATAAAAAGGAAATGTGATCATAAGCATCGCTCTATGGCAACAGTCTTTCAGATAGCCTACTGTAGGCATAACTAGGAAGTATCTGATCATCAAAATTCTTTAAAACAAACACAAGAACTTAAGCATAAGCCATATTCAATCACCTCACAATTTTTAGCCATCATATTTAGGGCCACACAGATCCATACAGGCTAGATCAGAACACCCTTCAAAGTGAGTCGTCAGCAGTGCAGTATCTCCACTGGTGGGTTGCCTCACAACGACCAGATATTGATTGCTTTCAGTGGATTGTAGAAGCTGAAGTGGGCGAAGGACCTACCGGGGTATGGCTAGTTTGGGGGATCAGGAATGAACAGTGTGGGGAGAATATTGCTGACAGGGTGGGAGGGGGGGGAGCAACAATATACAAATACACACACACGCGCGCACACACACACGGGCGCAGATATGTATAATGTCATTAACAGCTAGTCAGCTCTCACTAGCAAACTGTACAATAAAACCATGAAAATAAAAACAATGAAACAGTACACATTTCCAGAATATGTAAACACAGCATAATCACTGACTGTCGAAGGCTCTTCCTCCACACACTGGTCAAAGCCACTGAGCGCCACAAAGAACAGCACAGCCGTCACACCCTCGAAGAAATGGATCCACTTCTTCCGCAAGCTCTTTTGGCCTGCCACATCGGTCACCCTGTAACATCACAGTCTCTCAATGAAACCACGGTGTGCTTTTGACGTTGAAACGTCAGAAATGGCCCTGAAACATCCATCATGGGCTTCAAACCTCACTTTACAGTTGAGGTTTGCAGGCAATGATAATGTTCCGGGGCCATGGCAGACGTGACATACACTGTAAACATCATTCTTAGTCCCAAAAGGTCAACCATGTCCCTGAAACATCATTCATAGTCATGAAAAGTCCGCCATGTTCCTAGAACGTTAATCATAGTCCTGAAAGTTCAATCATGTCTATGAAGCATCACTAACAGTCTCGGTACTTCCGTAGTGTTCCCGAAACACTCATATTCCTAACATTTCAGTCATGTCTCTGATACTTTATTTAGAGTCCTGAGAGGTCAACCATGTCCCTGAAACATTATTTACAGTCCAGAAACAAGGTCAATATACCCTTTAAACATTACTCACCATCCCCAAAGCTCAAATCATGTCCCTGAAACATCGTTCACAGTCCTGAAAAGTCGACAATGTTCCTGTGTAACGCAGGCCTAGTGCCCACGAAACCAAGACCCACACCCTCTCCCACTCTTACTCTAACACTAACCCACTAACACAGTTCCATTTCCAACATTTAATGACACTTCATTGAAACCACACAACAATAGAATCACACGAAACAACATACAACAAAACGCATATGATGAGGGGGATGGGGATGAGGATGATTATGATGAGTCCCAGAATAAATTAATTATAACCAGAGGACAGGTTGTGAACAGAGAAAATAAAAGCAAACAAAAAGATGTTCAAAGGTCCGAGCACCCGCGCCCGGGAAAGAGTCAACTGCTGGCACTGTGGGGGATGGTAGCACGCAGGCAATGTAGCCCTGCGAGCGCAGAGAAGAATTGTTGAACTTTGGGCGTCGAAATGGGTATGAGGATGAAGGTCACAGGGCGCAGTCTCCAGGGGGATGACTTGCTGAAGGAATGGCTGGTGATGATGAAGGGGAAGCGGAAGACTGGGGATGGATGGTTCAAACGTAAGAACAGGACAATAAAAAAAAACAAAAGGCCTGGAGACAAAGGGAAATTGCCGTAAGGGAGGGGAAATGGAATATTTTAGATGACTAAAAATAACGAAGTCTTTCCCCAGCTCTGTTTCTCCATGTAAAGTTATGACTTTGGTTAGCATCTCCCTTTCCTCTTATAGAAGTTAAATATTAAGGAAAATTTTAGAGAGTGTGGGGCAAGTTAACGCTTACGTGACTATAATAAAATGACTACCATAATGTCCCCCTCTCTTCAATATAAGGCTTCTACAATGTTTTTTCTTCCACTTTTGTATTGAATCAAGAGTGATTTCAAAGGATTTCCTTTTATATACACCAGCCCAAAAGAAATGAGAACAGCAAAAGCCAAAATAACCGCGTTTTCATCAAAAAATAGTAACATAGTACATTACACTACATCAAACAATGTGCTTACCATAAAAGAATATAACGATACAATAATTCGAGTCGGAGGTAAACGAAACGATATCTTCACCTTTCTGTGATAAGCTTTTTACGCATGAAATAAACCCCAGTTATTCAATAAAGAGGGTCACGCACCAACAATGAAAAGAATAAGAGACAAGGCTGACTAGGGTTTCCTTTCTCCCCCTCCTGTCTGAATCCAATTGTAGCTGAAAGTGAAGTTTTTTTTTTAGAAATGGGAAAGCAAGAATAATATACATATTTATAAAACAATAGCAAACAAATGAAAAGATACATGCATACAACAGATTGTTAACTCACCAAAACCTGTGAGTGAGCTCTGGGGACAATACAGGGTCTGGACAAACAGACACCTCCGCGGACGGACACAAATGAGCGTCACAACGATGCTCGGACGACCCAAACCTTACCGGCGCGGTCAGACCCGAAGACCTCCCTCCAAGGCTCTTGATAAAAAAAAAAGGAATGTTCTCAGCCCAGGCTAACGGGACTCGAACTCTGCTCGCTCTCAAGGTGAGCCAAGTGATCAGCATGGGCTGCACGGGATGTCTGTACACTGATGCCACTTTTAGCTGACACCGAATAACGTGCGTGAAGCGTGCACGCGAGGAACGCGCGCGCGCGCGCGCACGCGCGCACGCACACACACACACACACACACACACACACACACACACACACACACACAACATGTGTAAACACGCAAAGCATAGATAGACCCACGCCCAAAACACATTTGACAGTTCGTGACAAACCCCCGAACCAAGTTTAAACATAGTTTAAATCATACATAATGTCCATGAACTGTCAACCACACTCACTCTGGGCATCTGCTCAAAAAATCAGCACCGACGTTTTCTTTTCCTGGTATTGCTTGAACACTGAACGAGAATGACTGCAGCTGAAGTGCCCACCTCATCAGGCGACCATTGGATGCTTTCAGTCTCTTCAAATACTGTAAGGGGTTGGTGGTCAGTCTGAATAATAAAATGCCGTCCATACAGGTACGGTTCAAATTTCTGGACCGCCCACACACATGGCAAAGCATTCCTTTTCAACCGTAGAGTAGTTCTTTTCTGCAGGAAGTAGTTTCTTACTGGCACACGTCACGGGTTGGAGACCAGTTCCCTGGTCCTGTAAAAGGATCGCGCCCAACCCAACATCCGAGGCATCTGTCCTCAGTACAAACGACAACTCCCAGTTGGGCATAACACAGGCGGGTTTGCTACACAGTCTTTTTTTCAGCTCGTCAAAAGCTTTCTGACATTCGGGAGTCCACTTCACTCTGTTTGGCATCCTGGACTTTGTTGCATCTGTCAGGGGAAGGGCGATCTCCGCAAAGTTCGGCACGAATCGCCGGTAGAAACCTGCCAGCCCTAAAAAGGCCCGAACTTGTTTCTTAGTCTCAGGGGGCTGAACCTTGCCAATCTTGGCCATCTTCTCGTCCTCTGCTTTCAGTTTACCCTTTCCTACCACAAACCCAAGATACGTAACTTCATCAAACCCAGGAAACATTTGGTAGGCCGAGCAGTCATCCGAACCTCACGAAGTCTGAGAAACAGTGCATAGAGACACTCAAGGTGACGCGTCCATGTCTGAGTAGCCACCAGTAAATCGTCCATGAAGTTGTCGACTTCAGGAAGTTGAAGAGGCTTTAGCATCTCCCTCATTGCTCTGCTAAACACTGCACCAGCTGTCTTCAGTCCAAAAGGCATAACAGTCCACTGGTAGTGACCCTGCGGTGTTGAGAAAGCAGTTTTAGGTTTATATCTTTTTCCACCATGGGGATTTGCCAATAACCCTTTGTCAGGTCGATCTTACTGAAGTATCTGGCCTGACCAAGCTTTGAGAACAGGTACTCGATATCTGGGATAGGTTCACCATCAAAAATCACAATTTGATTGAGCCTTCTGAAAATCGACGCAAAGCGTATTTTGCCGTCTCTTTTCTTAACCAATACAATTGGAGAACAGTATGGGGAAGTCGAATTTTCAATGACTCCCATCTTAAGCATTACTTTGACCTCTTCCTGGATCGTTTCACGCTGGGAGAAGGGCAGAGGGAACTGTCGTGTGCGCACTGGTTCTTCATGTTCCAACTTGATACTGCAGGGCGTGAGAGTAGTCCTCTGTGGCAAGTCAGTGAACACGTCGCCAAAGACTGCAGAAAAGTGCAGGAGGTCGGCGTGCCTTTCTGGATGATCCGGGTCCAGCTGAACATCAGCAGGTCCTTCCTGAGCTTGTAACGGAATCACAGGAATGTCTTCTCGCGTTGTCTGCACCTCATTACACTCGCTGTCATCTATTACCGACACAGCCACCGTAAGTTTAGGGCGTTCGACGTATTCCTTTAGCATGTTGGCGTGGAACACTTTCTCTTTGCCTTTGATACGTATACGATAATCAGCTTCGCCAACTCTCTCCAGGACAGAAAAAGGGCCCTGCCATGCCATTTGCAATTTATTGCTCTCGCTGGAGAGCAACAACAGAACCTTGTCACCCACTTTAAAACATCGAGGTTTGGCTCGCCTATCGAAATGCTTTTTCTGACGAACTGTTTTTTCTTTCTGAAGATGTTGCCTGGCCAAACGACACGTCTCCTCAATTCTATTCCTCAGATCCAGAACATACGTGCATGAAGCCCGGACTTCATCGTCGACTTGCTCCTTGGTCCACAGCTGCCGGAGAACTGTCATGGGTCCTCGGACCGTTCGCCCATACAGGAGTTCGAATGGTGAAAAACCTGTCCCTTCCTGTGGAACCTCCCGATAGGCAAAGAGAACTGCTGGGATAAATCGATCCCACGTTTTTGGTTTCTCTTGACACATCTTCTTTAGCATTGCTTTCAAGGTACCATTAAAACGTTCGACTAGCCCGTTGCTTTGGGCATGATATGGCGATGTAGTGATGCCTCTAATTGAGAGAAGTCTGAATATTTCTTGCATGACAGCCCCAGTAAACTGAGTTCCCTGGTCAGTCAGCACTTCCTTTGGGATTCCCAGTCTTGACCACATTTCCCACAAGACTTCGGCAACCCTCTCTGACTCCACAGACTTTAGAGGAGCTGCCTCAGGGTACCGAGTTGCGTGATGATCCCATGACTAAAATGTACTTGTTGCCGCGGTCAGATGCTGGTCGTATCGGTCCAACAAGGTCCACACCCACCTTGTCAAAGGGTTGCCTACCACTGGCATCCTTCCTAGTGGTACTTTGCTGACTCGTCCCTTGGGGGTAACTCTTTGGCACATATCGCAAGAGCGACAGTAACGCTGGATGTCGCCACACATTCCTGGCCAGTAAAACTCGGCCCAAATTTTCTGCCTGGTCCTCTTGGTGCCAAGATGCCCTCCCATCGGCGTATCATGGGCCAGTCGCATAACCTCCCTTCGAAGAAGAAATGGGACGCAAACTTGTTTGAACACCTGATCCCCATTCTTAAATTCTCGGTGCAGGATCCCATGTACCTTCCGATACGACACTTCACCCCCCTTACTTTTAGCAGTCTCTCCAGAACAGGCCATCGCTCTAGCATTTTCAAGGGATGAGTCACCTTCTTGTAGTTCTTTGAGCTTATCCGGAGTGAGGTCGAGTCCACATACTTTTGATACTGGTATGGATGTTTCTTGATCCCCCCGTTTGGCCTGTGCTCTAGTCTGTACAGCAAGAAGATCTTTGCGCGCATAGACTGGTACCTGGGCACACTCTCCAGATGGAAACTTCACCTCGTTTCCAATGATGAGGTCTTGATTTGCTTTGTCCATTACTACTGCCTCAATACGTCCTTGGACAAAGGAGATTCCAGGTTCAATGAAAGCTGTCGGGAATGGTCCTCCAGTTGATGAGTTGGCAAAGGTCAGATCTACAAATCGGCTTGTGAGATCCTCCTCTGACACGAACCGGGAAGATACAGCACTAATCTCAGCTCCAGTATCTCGTAGTGCAACAGCCTGCTGGCCATTAATCACTACCGATACTCGCGGGACAAATGGCTTGACACTGCACTGGTCGCATAAAGCTGCAAGTTCTGTGGTAGTTGATTCTGGCTGCATCCATTGTCTGCAGACTGCCTTCAACTCCTTGCAGTCTCGTTTCATGTGTCCTGGTTTTCCACAGCGGTAACAATTGCCATTCCCCTTCCTTTGTGGAAATGTTTGAGGAGCTGTTACTCTCTCTTGGCCTTTGGGTGTGCGAAGCTTTTCCTGCTTGACTCCCATGTTTGCCACCCGACCAAAACGCTTAGCCTCAATGTGAGTTTCAGCGAGCTTGGCAGCAGTTTTCACATCACCAGGCTGCTGCTCCATTACATGAGCTGCGAGATCAGGAGTCAGTAGTATGTTGAAAAATTGGTCTTGTAGAAACATGTCTACAACATCGTCTGCTTTGGACAGACTCTTACCAGACAAAGAGAACCACCGCTGGAGGATACACTCGAGACGTTCAATAAAGTTTGTGAAAGTTTCTCCGGGCTCTTTCCTAACCTGTCGAAACTGCTGTCGGTAGAAGGAGGCTGTTTTCTGAAATCGTACCAGCAGGTCGTTCTTCAACCTCTCAAAATTGTTGGAATCACTGGCAGGCAATCTCAGAAAAAAACTTCCTGGCTGCCCCAGTCAGCTGTGGAGTCAACCTCGCTACCCATGTGTCCTTGCTCCATTTGTGTGCCACTGCATTTTTTCTCAAAGTGTTGCAGATAGAAGTCAATGTCATCTTTGTCTTCGAACTTTTCTAAAATCACTGGGTACGAGTTAGAACGATTGGATACTGCTTCAGCCAGAGTCCTATTTAAATCCTGTCTTTCCTCCTCGCGTCCTCTCCAGAACAGGTCCTCCCTCTGCTGTCTTTTTCCTGCCTATCCCTTTCTCTTTCTTGCCTATCCCTTTCTCTTGCCGGTCTCTTTCTCTTTCTTGTCGATCGCTTTCCTCCCTCCCTTACCAAGCGTTCTCGACGATCACGCTCTTTTTCCACAGAATCACGTACAAAATGTGCAGGTCAGTGCCTTGAAGACCAAGATTTTGACCCAGGCTCCGGAACTGAGAATACAATGCCGCCAGGTCCAAGTCAACAGGCATCGTGTCTGAAGGCGCTAACATCGTTGGCTCTGGAGTAGGAGGTGAAAAGTTGGCAGCGATACGAGGACTAGTTCTAGTAGAAACGGACGACCTTGGAGTAGATACAGCAGCGGGTTGTCCAAGTAACCCAGTGGAAACCCCAGCAGCACTAGTAATAACAGTTGGGATAATTGGCGGGACTTGATTGGTCTCCCTAAGCAAACGTTCAGCAGTGGGGGCGCAGTTCCATTTGGTGAAACACGAATTGATAGAATATTACAGAAAAAATTCGTGGCTTTCTTTACATAAAGTCTGTCTGCATCTGCGTACTGAAAGAAAATTCACCGCCCCCCAAAACAAAAACGGACTTGAAGACATATACCTTCTATAACTACGAGCACAAGGAAAAATTGAATATGACAAACAAAATAAGTAGAGAGGCACGGCTGGAAGAGGAATCAGGATTGGACAAAAGTGAAATGGTTGGTGAGATGGCCAATCTCCCCACACCCTGTAAGTTGAACCTACTTAATTCACTTATTGATCTACAAAGAGTTACACCCCTTGTCCACTTTCCAACAACACTCCCACTACCGTACCAGACACAGGACACGACAAGACACCCTATTCTAGCCTAAACAAATACACTAGTAACCCTAACTACCTAGCACGTACCCCGCATCTCCACCATTGTAACGCAGGCCTAGTGCCCACGAAACCAAGACCCACACCCCTCTCCCACTCTTACTCTAACACTAACCCACTAACACAGTTCCATTTCCAACATTTAATGACACTTCATTGCACAAACCACAAAACAATAGAGACACGAAACAACATACAACAAAACGCATATGATGGGGGGGATGGGGATGATGATTATGATGAGTCCCAGAATAAATTAATTATAACCATAGGACAGGTTGTGAACAGAGAAAATAAAAGCAAACAAAAAGATGTTCAAAGGTCCGAGCACCCGCGCCCGGGAAAGAGTCAATTGCTGGCACTGTGGGGGATGGTAGCACGCAGGCAATGTAGCCCTGCGAGCGCAGAGAAGAATTGTTGAACTTTGGGCGTCGAAATGGGTATGAGGATGAAGGTCACAGGGCGCAGTCTCCAGGGGGATGACTTGCTGAAGGAATGGCTGGTGATGATGAAGGGGAAGCGGAAGACTGGGGATGGATGGTTCAAACGTAAGAACAGGGACAAAAAAAAACAAAAGGCCTGGAGACAAAGGGAAATTGCCGTAAGGGAGGGGAAATGGAATATTTTAGATGACTAAAAATAACGAAGTCTTTCCCCAGCTCTCTGTTTCTCCATGTAAAAGTTATGACTTTGGTTAGCATCTCCCTTTCCTCTTATAGAAGTTAAAATATTAGGAAAATTTTTTAGAGAGTGGGGCAAGTTAACGCTTACTCGACTATAATAAAATGACTACCATAATGTCCCCTTCTTCAATATAAGGCTTCTACAATGTTTTATTCCACTTTTGTATTGAATCAAGAGTGATTTCAAAGGATTTCCTTTTTATATACACCAGCCCAAAAGAAATGAGAACAGCAAAAGCCAAAATAACCGCGTTTTCATCCAAAAAATAGTAACATAGTACATTACACTACATCAAACAATGTGCTTACCATAAAAGAATATAACGATACAATAATTCGAGTCGGAGGTAAACGAAACGATATCTTCACCTTTCTGTGATAAGCTTTTTACGCATGAAATAAACCCCAGTTATTCAATAAAGAGGGTCACGCACCAACAATGAAAAGAATAAGAGACAAGGCTGACTAGGGTTTCCTTTCTCCCCCTCCTGTCTGAATCCAATTGTAGCTGAAAGTGAAGGTTTTTTTAGAAATGGGAAAGCAGAATAATATACATATTTATAAAACAATAGCAAACAAATGAAAAGATACATGCATACAACAGATTGTTAACTCACCAAAACCTGTGAGTGAGCTCTGGGGACATACAGGGTCTGGACAAACAGACACCTCACCGCGGACACAAATGAGCGTCACAACGATGCTCGGACGACCCAAACCTTACCGGCGCGGTCAGACCCGAAGACCTCCCTCCAAGGCTCTTGATGAAAAAAAAAAAGAAATGTTCTCAGCCCCGGCTAACGGGACTCGAACTCTGCTCGCTCTCAAGGTGAGCCAAGTGATCAGCATGGGCTGCACGGGATGTCTGTACACTGATGCCACTTTTAGCTGACACCGAATAACGTGCGTGAAGCGTGCACGCGAGGAACGCGCGCGCGCGCGCGCACGCACACACACACACACACACACACACACACACACACACACACATGTGTAAACACGCAAAGCATAGACGCACGCCCAAAACATTTGACAGTTCGTGACATCCTGAAATGCCATTCATAATCCTGTATGGTCAATCGGGTCCTTGAAACGTCGGTCATTGTCCTGAAAGGTAGACCATATCCCTAAAACATGATTGATAATCCTGAAATGTCTGTCATGTTCCTGAAACAGTCATAGTCCTGTAAGGTCAACCACGTACCTGAAACACCATTCGCAGACTTAAATTCAACTATGTCCCCAGAACTTGACCAAATTCATGTTACATTCATATTTCTTACAAGTCAGTTAGGTTCCTGAAATATTCACAGCTCACAGGTCAGTTAGGTTTCTGAAATATTCACAGCCATTGTCCTGAAATAGCGATGACAGTCCCGAATGGCTACCATGACCCTGTATTATCAGTCATGACCTGAAAAGTCAGTCTTAATTAAAAAAAAAAAAAAAGGTCAGCTATAATATGAAAAACATCCGTCACAGTCTAAATAATCAGTAATAACACTTTAATCGTATCCTGTTACTCATGGCCCTGCAATATGTTTTAAAAATGAAACATGCCAAGGATTTGAAAACCCCAACGACCCTAAAACACGCCCACTTCAATCCGTAGACGTTGCGTCATTCTTGGCCGTTTTTCTCTCAGAGTGCTCAGGCCTCCCACCACGTCCCTTGCCGTGTGAGTTCTAATCCAGAATCTGTCTTGCGACGTTGTTGGCTTTTTACATTGGGTGTGTCCAATCCACCTCAATTTTCAGGGGTTTTTTTTTTTTGTTTTTTTTTTTTTACGTCTTGGCTGATGAGATTCTTTTTTTCCGCCGCAGGTCGGTATTTTGAGATCATCGCAAGCCACGTGATGTATAGATATGATGTAGGCATTTGTTAATGAACGTCTGGTGCGTATTGGTGTTAACGTTGATCACTCTCTTTGACTCAGATCCATGCCTTCATGTTGATAATGAATATTCTGATCTTGTCGCCAAGGGACAGTGTCCACAAGTTCTATATGGGTCGCAGGCTGTTCATTCATGACTCTGACACATAAATCATGACCCAAGGAAGAATGGCATGAGAAGGGCGTGGAGGGATGGGTGTGCAAGCCGAGATGACACCCCTCCCCGAGATGGCGGTGGTCGATAAGTGTCAGTGATGGCCCTAAAACTGAAGTACTTTCCGCGTGCACATACACTCAGCTCTACATTAGGTTTAGACCGTGTATGGATTATGAACAAGGAGCTCACTCACCAGCCGCCGTAGCGACGAGAATTGCGTCGCGGACTCGCAGCTGGGAGGTCGTGGGTTCGATTCCTATCAGAGTCATTTTTCTGCCCCGACCGGCTCCTATCCAAAGATGAGTTTGCTGTGGGCTCAATTTGAAAGACTGAGAGCATACAGTCGACTTTCATCCACTTAATGGATGCGTCTCTGAAAGTGTTGCTAAATTTTTCTGACTAACACTGTACGTGTCTGTATCTCTCGGTGCTGGTTGACGCCAGGATATATTATGAAGGTAAGCGTAGAGTGGCAGCCCTGTCATACAATCTCGGACCAAAATGGAAATCCTTAGCATCATCTTCAACATTCTCATCCTCATCGAAAAAAGTTTCAAAGTCTGTGTCCCTTCATGCCCTGCCCTCTTAGCGACCTCAGTTTGGATATCCTTTCCACGTCCATAGCCTTGGTTTGACTCCGTCGGGTCACCGGTACTGGCAAATTCATGGGGCCTGTTGTTGGACTGACATGGTGGCGCTCACTGCGGTCGGTTCCGTGAGTAAGGAATTACTTTCGTCAATATGGAGCTTAGTGGGTGGTGTCTGTAGGTTCGATCAGAACAGGCACCACTGAACACCACCGAAGGGATTTGGCAGCAGCGCAATGTCTCCTCTAGTGGGTTGCCTTATATGACGACTTGACACTGCCTACTCGCTTTGAATTGCTGATCCCGGGTCTGCGGCTGGACAGGAGGCAGGAATGAGCGGCAAGAGTGCAATGCTACTGACGTATGGCAGAAGGCAGGTCTGAAAAAAAGGATGAGGACTCACTTGAAGTGGAGATGGTCAACGGTGAAGACGTGCTCCTGCATGCCCAGCGTGGGCCAGCGGATGTAGAGAATATCCTGTACGTCAGGCACATAATCCGTGCTCATCACGCGATCCATGTTTTCCAGGAAACTGCACACATTACAGGTCACCTGCTTTTGTAGATATCCACACTGACTGCACCAGGTGTTCATACAGAGAGAGGAGGGCGAGAGTGAAAATGCCGTGGTCTGCACCTACCAGTTTTTTTTTTTACCTGGAAAACTCCCTTCATTTCTAATCATAATCACTGTTCATGTTTAAGGCTGGTTTTGGAACTGCTTGGAGACTTGTGGAGCAGCATGACTCGACCGTTTTTTTATGCAGCTCTATTTTTCCGCCTTTTTTTTTTCCCTCTCTGTTTTGTGTCTGTGCGTGTGTGGGCGCCTGCGTGTGTACGCGCGCGCGCGCGCGTGTGTGTGTGTGTGTGCGCGGCGCGCGCGCGCGCGCGCGTGCCTGTGTGCATGTGCGTGTGTGCGAGCAAAAGCAATGTTGCATTCAGACATGAACCCGATGGGTGAGCTTTTTGTTTCAAATCCAGTTTTCTTTTTTTTTCAGATTTATGTGTAATACAAAAGAGCAAAACAATTGAAAATTGCATCCAAAATATTGCATGTGCATATATTTACTTACATATATAGCATACTTAAAATTATCCATACGCACTATATACCTGTACACATACATGCAATCAAACACATATTCATATACACAATCATACATACACAAATATACGCAATACATATATCAGTGAATTCAGGTATACACTCATATACATGCAGTCATATACACATGTCCGATTTGACACACTGGTACATTAAATCGATCATGCAGCAGTCTACAGTCAAACATGACAGTCTAAAAGCTCGGTTCTTTTCTTTCGTGGGTGATCAGTAGGCAGATCTAATAGTCATTCAATACAGTCATAGACTCCGAAAACATCCAGCAGTTTAGCCCCCAGGCAGCTATGATGATGACACATTGTTTCAGGACTATAAGGGCCTACTGGTGTCTACTAGTTTTATCATTTCACCTCTGCGCGCGCGCGTGCGTGTATGTATGTGTTCCCCTCAAAAGACATTTTCTTTTAACGGCAAAGATTGCGATGTCAGCCACACACACACACACACACACACACACACACACACACACACACAATATACACACAATTACACAATATACACACACATGTATACAATGAACACACACACACACACACACACACACACACACACACACACACACACACACTCATGCACGCACGCACGCGCAAGCTCGTTACAACACCATCTGCAAATAGAATACAGATACTTGAATACCTTGAATACATCAACGTGCCTTTCACATCCACACTCAAGAGAGAGAGAGAGAGAGAGAGAGAGAGAGAGAGAGAGAGAGAGAGAGAGAGAGAGAGAGAGAAGGGGGGGGGGAAGAAGAAGGAGCATTGTATCAATGATAACGAACAAAGAAAATACGTAATAATCACAGAGAGAGAGAGAGAGAGAGAGAGAGAGAGAGAGAGAGATTTGAAAAAAAATATTACTCTCATCATTGCCTTCATCGTTTTGTATGTCACTGTAGTGATACTGGTTCCACTCACGATCAGAACAATCACAATGTCATATTCATATCAACAGTACGATTCAGAGTGGTGTACATCGCATGAACAATCTCGCTTAACAGCGTTTCCATGGTAACGTCAGGAGTGATGGAAGCATAAAGGGGAGAACAATGTTGATTCAGAGTTTTCTTTACTTTACTCCTTCGTGCTTCCTGTCAATGGCATGGCGAATTATGACATCTTAGCCGGCTGGAATTGTTTGAACTTCCCTTCACGAATAATGACTGTACACACTGAAATAAAAAATCATTTTACCTTTGAAACGTTATCATCACATGAAAATACGGATAGAGTGTTTTGATAACAAAATGAGAGGTCATTTTGTCATTCGTCCCTCACAAACAGCTTCAAGTGCATTAAACGACTGTGATTTTGAGCGTGGCACAGAAGTGGAGATCGGCCAAGCGCAGCAGAGCCCTCACCTAGCGCAGACCGTCGAGTTGTGTGAAGGAGATCGAAGCTGAAGGGATAATATTTACTGTCAGGTGACTGATCACGGAAGGCAATGAGGACTTCCGAGTACGAACCTTCCTGTCTTTCATAATGAAAGGAAGATAAATGATCCACTCGGACCTCAGACCACTAAGTCGGTGCTCTGTGCTCAGTCAGCTGAAGTTTGTTTAGAAAAGGTAAACAGACCGAGCGTATGGCAGTTAAAGAGTTGGAGTCTTTCGCTTGTTCAGCTGGTATTGCTGTACTGATACTGTGCTGATACTATTGTCAGGCTGGTTGGAATGCATGTGAACGACTATGTCATAGCTTTCTATAGGATAATTACAGTGTGAAAGTGATTCGATGTCCAGGTTGTTTGCTAGGCTATTATGGAAGAATGTGTAAATGCTGACGTGTGGAAATGGAGTCAGAGAGGACTTCATTGTGGTTATGAACATGGTTGTAGATATGCAACGTGGATAAGGGCATGGACCATGGGGGATTTTGTGTTTAAGTCCCTAAATAAAGTTGATGTTGCGGAGAAGAGGAGAGAACAGCAACAGCACGACACTAGGGAGAGAGAGGTGTGACCAGGACAGATTGAGGTTCGAAAGAATGAGGTCTGGGCGACCGAGTGGGGAAAAAATATTTTAACGCAGGGGATAGGCGTCAAAGACAAGCTGGGAAACAAAGATCAAGTCCAAAATCCAGAGCTGGGGGGAGAAGAAAAAAGAAGAAGACATCTACGTCCCTAGAGAGTCCCCAGAGACGACCACGGAGACCCAGTCCTGAAGCCTGGTGCCCGCCATCCCCTGATGCTGACACATTTGCAGTGACCTGTTTGAGAATGGTGGTATAGTGTGTGTGTGTGTGTGTGTGTGTGTGTGTGTGTGTGTGTGTGTGTGTGTGTGTGTGTGTGTGTGTGTGTGTGTGTTTGAGCAGACCTGGCCATGTAAGAAGCCCTGAATCTCTTGTGTTTTGATTATACACGTTATTTATATGATTTTTCATGTGTATACGATAGGTAGAGTAGAAACTATATTTTCTTGTTCTCAGTCGTGTCAGAAGAGAAGCATATGCGTGACATCCATTTCCCAAAGAGAGAGAGAGACAGAGAGAGAGAGGCAGAGAGAGAGAGACAGAGAGAGAGAGAGAAAGAGAGAGGAGAGAGAGACAGAGACAGAGACAGAGCTGTTGCCACGGGGGTCCATCTCTACCACCAACATACTAACATCACCAAGAGCAATGAAAAGTGGGGCAGCAAAAATGGCTTTTTAACAGTGGATGTCTAGGATTCGAACTCGCAATGTTCGGAATACAAACTCGCTGCTCTTTCAGTAGTTGCTGAAGCACTGAACAAGATAAAACGTGTAGATTGCTTCAAATCTGTCTGAATGAGAGTCATAATGGAAACTGCAAACAAATAGTAAAATGATTACTTAGTCCATTGTCTGGTAAAAATTCAAATCAAATGAGGATTATAAACGGCTTGTCTACTGTTAATTTGTGGAACCCAAATAATGCTGTGTTACTTGTAAAGGGATAACGGATTATTGTATATACATTGTAACAGTTCTTGGCATGTTAATCATACATTATAAACATACGAGTACCTTGTAATTGTGCTATGCTATGAAACAAGTCAATCCATTCACAACTCAGTCAAAGGAAGTTGTCAGGATCTATTACTTGGTGCTCTCTTACACATAACACGCAAATATAGAAGTATTATGCATACTGTGCCCATCTAGGCCAAAACAAATGAGACAGAAAAAAAGAGGAACACAGCTGCATGATGAAAAATTACTGTAAAAGCCTGCCAACGTAAGAAAAATCAGGTAGCATACCTGGAAGAAGCATCTAAACATATAGGTAAAAAAAAGGAATCTCCTCCCCTCCCCCCTAAAAAAATTCTCATGCATATGGAAGAAGTCTATCAATAAAGCTACAAAAGCTAATACATCCAGAAGAGATTTGTGAACTCAGACGACAGTTGGGGTGGGTAGGTGTAGTCCTCTAGGGGAAGGACTCAGATTGTTTGTCTATTAGAATTTATTTATGTATAAACTTTCACTTCCAACCTCTCTCTTACTAGAGATGGAAGGAGCAATTTTCCGGCACTAGTCATCGACATTAAAAAAAAACAACTTCTTTGGACAGTAAAAAAAATACTCAAGAGTAGCTCTGGAATAATTTTTCTTCGCCTTGTGCACTTAAAAGTGCTTGTACCTCAGCGTGACAGAATTAGAGATAAGTTCAAACATTCAACGATTATGAACAACAAATAACTGACATAAGTTAAGTGTTCTATCACACATCAGCTTTACTTACACGTATACAAGGGTATACGAGTATATACAAATCAATTTGAATCAAATCAGTCTTTGTTCAGGCTGACTTTTTTCCCATGTTATCTCATCATTAAGAGAGGGGAGGTTCTGGATGAGTTGAGCCGGAGTCCACTTGGAATATCAGAACTTATCTGGTATTGGAGAGGAGTGTGGATCTCTCTCCAGGTGCTTGTGACTGGTCCACCTTCACTTAAGGCAGGCTGATCCGTTTGGACTGATGTGCTGAGCCAATAGCAGACAGACAGGGATAACAATCCAGTATCTGTTCACAGGACAGACCCTGGTTTGTACATAAGTAACTGAGAGTTCTCACACTTGCCCTCTGGCTTTCAGTAAATGTGTGAGATCTCAGCCGACAAAGGATTAGACATAAATTTATCTGCCACAATTATCAGAATCCACTTTAGAGTTTGAGTGGATTTCAGCAAGTGATAGAATACTAATAAATTGCTAACCAACTGAAGGTAAACAACTCTTCAATTTCGCTTATAAACTAAACTTAAGTACCTAGGTACTGGAGTAACATAGCCCAAGTACACATGTTGATTAGTCACCTACTACAAAGCATTAAGACAATCATCAGTGTACATGAATCAGCTTAACAATTTTCACCCAGTATAGGCATACTGTTTTTCTGTCATAGATAACATTCAGTGACCATCTTGACAGATAGCACTGATCACTGGCAAAAAGTTATATTGCTAACATAGAATATTAATCAAGCATCTTAACAGTTTTTATCAAGTTGTGGCAAACAAACTATTGCAATGGAATACATCCTGGCAGATGTCACTAAGTTATACGTTTAAACACATATGGCATACATACAAGCAATGCACAGTCTCAAGACTTAGAAAAAATAGTTTCAACTTAACACTTCTGCTGGGTTGATCAGTGAAACCTTACACAGGATCTCAGAGTAGGCTGGCATATACCTGTAGTAATACTTGGTTCACAATTGGTGATCAGTCTTACAACTTTTGGTAGAGCAGTGAAATGAGGAGACTTGGTTTCCCCTTTTTGTGTGCTAAGCTACATATCTGGTCTCTGATGTCTGTTGACTGACAGGCTGTAAGAGAAACTTGACAGCCAATAATATCACTATAGAAAAGGTGTGTGTTTGTGTTAGTAATCAGAGGGGGGTTGGGTGATTGAGACTGGGACAGTCATCCTCCACCACCTGCCATGCAAGGACATGTGTAGAAGATTTGAGAAGACAATCTATCAGATGTTCGATGCTCGTCGGTATCTATGTTGGTGGTCCATGCCCTTGTATCACTTACGGCATGATCGCACGATGGCCGGGATGAGTGTAAGGGTGGAGGGAGGGAGAGAGGTGCAGCGGCTTCTCTGAAGTAGTGTGGGCCCTTGTCCCAACCATGAATGATCACTTGCCCAACTAGATAAGCAAGGGAGGAGGGGAGAGAATTAGGGGAGTGAAGCATGAGACCTGCTCCACAGTGACATCACACTTCTTGCTCCATTGCCGTCAGTGCTGCGCTACCACTGTGGGGTCAGCACACTTCAGAAGAAAGACTCCACAGACTGCGGGGACAGTATGAAAGGAGGAGCGTAGAGAGGTGAGGGGTGAGGGTAGAGACTGAAAACTGACGTAGATTGGTAATCTTAATCGCCGTTTGTAAGGCACAAGAGAGAGAGAGAGAGAGAGAGAGAGAGAGAGAGAGAGAGCAGGCGGGTGGGGGGTGGTGGTGGAGGGGGACAAAAGGAGGGGGCATTGTAGAGGATGGTGTGGCTGGCAATTGTCACGTACATACCCCCCCCCCCCCCCCCCCCCCCCTGTAAATAATAAATTTGAGAGAAACTTGTAATTGACAGCCAACACTAATCCTGGGCATTTATAAATCTGGCGCTAGCCGTGGACTCATCGAGACACCAATAGTTGCGCCTTGGAATGTGGCATTTGCCTTTCCATTGCTTGTGGCTGTTTTGTCTGGAGGGAACGAGGATGAATGGGCCCTCTGACTGGGTGACAAGTTTTGGCACATGGGGCTAAACACAGCGCTTGATATCTACTGCTATCCTTGGCCAATAATACTGAACTGTCATCCATTGAGTTGTAGGCCCTCCACACTAATGGCCTTTAGAGTGGAGTGTATATGCTACTTCCAGTACTCCACAAGTTGTGCAAGGCTCTACTTGTCTGGTGGTATAAAAAGACCAGTCTACCTGAAAAATTCAACCTTGCAAGGGGGTGGGGGGGGGGGGGGGTGGGGGTTTTGTGCTTTCGCCCATTGAGTTGTAGGCTCTCCACACTAATGGCCTTTAGATGGTCTGCTTGCGTAGCACTTTGCTAACGTCAGGTCATCAGTCAGCTGGGCCCTTTTCATCTCCATGTGGGGTGAAGGTTTGTGTTTGTTTGGAGCCCTCATCTGATTTGTGGGCACAATTTCAGGACGAGGCAGGTTGGATTGGACTGTCCATAACTGCTGCTTTGGTCTTCCCTTTCACATAACTTCTGTCAACTGTTATTGTCGCTATTGATAAGCTTGTTTGGGGCAGGGTCAGGTCCGGGTTCTCTGTGTGAACAGTTGGATCAACAAGTGATGCTCTCACTATTGCGTTGTATGGCAATCCTATGTCATACAGACATGTGGTTGGTGTGTGTTTGACTAACACTTGCTTACTGATGGGAGGCATAATGATGGTATATACCCTGGATAGTGCATCACAGCCTTTAGAGGTAGACTCTGCCTGGTACATGGCAATTGTCTGGAGTCTTAGTCCAAAGAATTTCTGCAGTCTGCTGTGTTTGTGGGAGTCATTTTACAGTGCGTGCAGTGATGCTTTCATGCACTGCTTTGACCCCCACCTTGTGGCTTCCCACATTGTGTTTTTTTTACCTAGTGCTTTCCCACTTGGTGTGGGGGTTTTGGTTTTAAGACTGCTGTGTGTGAGGGGTCCAAATCCCTGTCAGTCTTTGTTTGGGCTGACTTTTTTTCCCATGTTATCTCATTATTAAGAGAGGGGAGGTTCTGGACGAGTTGAGTTGGAGTTCACTTGGAATATTAGAACTTATCTGATGTTGGAGAGAGTATAGCGAGGGCCCTCATCCAACCACAAGCGATCACTTGCCCAACTAGATAAGCAAGGGAGAGAGGAATGGGAGTGGAGCACAAGACCTGCTCTATAGTGACATCACACGTCTCACTCCATTGTTGTCAGTGCAGCACTATCGCTTTAGGGTCTGCGCGCTTCAAAAGAAACACTCGGCAGACTGAGGGAAGAGTGAGAGGAGGAGGAGGAGGTTGATGGGCGAGGGTAGAGACTGAAAATGGACTGAGAGAGAGGAGAAGGGGGGGGGGGGGGGGGGGGGGGGGGGGGGGGCAGGGGGAGGGAGAGAAAAAAGGTGAGGGGGGGTGGCATTGTAGAGGATGGTGTGGCTGACAATTGTCACATCACATGAACATCCCTCAAAACAGGCTGTACACTTGGAAGAAGTCTGTAAACATCACGCAAAACAGGCAGTATACCTTGATGAAGTCTTTAAAAATAACTCGAAACAGGCAGCATACCTGAAAAAAGTCTGTAAACATCATTCAAAACAGGCAGTGTACCTGGAAGAAGTCTGTAAACATCACGCAAAACAGGCAGTATACCTGGAAGAAACCTGTAAACATTACTCAAAACAGGCAGCATATCTGGAAGAGGTCTGTAAACGTCACTCAAAAGAGGCAGTATGCCTGGAAGGAGTCTGTAAACATCACTTAAAACAGGCAGTATATCTGGAAGAAGTATGTAAACATCATCCAAAACAGGCAGTATACCTACAATATGCAAACATCACCCTAAATAGAAGGTAATATTGTCTTTAAAAATCGTTCGCAACATGCATTACACACTGAAGAAGCCCGTTAAATATAATTCAGGATAGGCAGTATACAGTGAAGGAATCTATAAAAAATATAAAAAAATCTTTCGAAACAGGCAGTACACATAGAGGAGAGTAAGTACAATTCAGAACAGGCATTGAGGAAGAGGAAGTCTGTAAACAGCATTCAAAACAGATTGTCCACCTGGAAGAGGTATGTAAACATCAATCAAACTGGCAGTACACATAGACAAGCTCTGTAAACATCCTTCAAAACAGGCAGTTCACCTAAAGAAGTATCTAAACATCGTTGAAATAGGCAATACACACACTGTAGAAGTCAGTAAACATCGTTCCTGAAAGAGGTCTATATACATCCTTCAAAACAGGCATTACGCCTTGAAGCAGTCTGTCAATGGGCTTAAACCAGGCAGTTCACTGTAAAGAAGTATGTAAACATAATTCAGAACAGGCTGTTCATCTCGAAGAAGTCTGCAAAGCATCTTTAAAATAGGAGGTACACGTTGACGAAGTCTGTAAGCATCGTTCAAAATAAGCAGCACCCCTTGGAAGTCTGCAAATATTGTCCAACACAGGAAGTTAACATTGAAAAACTCTGTAACAATCATTCAAATCAGGCAGTACACATTGAGGAAGTCTATACACATACTACGTAAAAGTCAGTTCACCACAAAGAAATCGGTGAAAAAAGCTTTAAAAAAATACCCAAAACAGTTGATACACACTGAGAGAAATCTGTAAACACTGCTCATAACAGACAGTGCATCTTGAAGGAATCAGTAACCACAGCTCAAAATAGGTGGTACACCTGGAAGACGTGAATAAACATGGTCCCCGTCTCTCAGTATGAGCAGAAGAAGACAACACACATTTGGACGAAGTCTTCAAATATAGGTCAAAGCAGGCAGCAGTGGAATACTTTGGTGGTGGTTTGATGCGCCAAAATACATTTCAGTTCCAAATCATGAGGTTAGATAAACAATTCGGTACCCACTACAGGTAACATTTTGATTCAAAAGTTGATAGTTACTGTTTTCTTCTTGAAACCCACATATTTTTTGCATAGGTACGGCAATGATTGTTTACTGTTAAAAGTTATCTGTAATTTTTGATACGGCTCTATAAAGTTATTTTCACATTTGGCTATTATCTTGACTTCCCGCTCGGACATTACTCATTGATATCAATTATGAGCACCTTTTTGCTAGCATTTCTGGTTATCTTGAAGAAAACTGCAGTGTTGATAAAGAAAACTACCATAAATGTGCTTTTCACTACACACTGCCATGCCATTAATATAGTCTGAAGAAATCTTAAATAAATGTTAGTGAACCGCCCCAAAAAAATATCGTACATACATGCCACAAGACAAAACACGACGCGTTACGACCTTTTATGTCTTCTTTAGGCAAGATACAAATAGGACAACTTGCGCTGAAGTGATTGAAGATAAGTGATTGCTCGTTCATTTTCGTTGGCCTATTTGTTTGTTTCTTGCCTAAAGAAGACTTAAAAGGTCGAAACGCGGGTGTGTGTTTGTCTCGTGACTCGTTTGTCCACGTTTTTCTTGGCGGTTCGCTAACATTTATGTTTAAGATTTGTTTAGATTTCCGCCTGCAGTCGTTTCACTTTGCATCTCGCCCCAAACCTTGTCAAAAGCACTGAGATTTGACATTACAACGACTGCTATCTTCATGCACATCTGGAAACAGTTATCAGGAATAGTTTTATGGACATGGGAAAAAGGCTCGAAAAGATCTAATTCTAGCCTTTGGAACTCTCATTGCCGTCACTCACTATTCAGCAGTATGGGACAGGGTGTCGCGCGGAACTTGTGCCGGCGGGCGTAGCAGCACTGCATGCCACAGTCTGTCCACAGCAGCTGCAGCAGCAGCTCTGGGTCCGCCACCTGCGGCACGTAGAGGTCCAGTGACGTCAGGCGGTGTCTGACGGCAGCAGGGGTCATGGCGGGGCATGTCTTATGGCAGCGGTCTTCCTTCCTTGTAACGGGACAGGATAGTCTGCAGAGACAGGCGAGGATGCCGCTGGCGGAACTCCTGGGCCTCTTGCTGCCAGGACATATGCCAAATAATGATCAGTATTCACAGCGACGCCCTGAATGCTGCTGTGTGTGTGTGTGTGTGTGTGTGTGTGTGTGTGTGTGTGTGTGTGTGTGTGTGTGTGTGTTCACACTTTCAGTAAATAATATATGCAGTAAGAACTCTAGTCGATCCGCTAAGCAAATTATTTACCATACACTGCTCTTCACTTTTCCAAATAAACAATGCTTCAGTCTTTATTTTTTAATCTCCCCACTAGTTTGGGCAGATCGATTTTAGCAGCTGTAAAATCTAGTCACTTTCGTTTTTCATTTACGTTACCATTGTTATGATCATAATCATCATCATCATAACAACAATGAATAATAATAACAACATAATGATAATAATCATGATCATGATCATGATCATCATCATTATTGTGTTAAAGTCTTAAAGGTTTCCGTTTGATTTGTGCATAGGAACGGGCCCCGGGGAAAGAGAAGGGGTGGGGTGTTGGGTTTGTATGTGAGAGGATTCTCATGGGATAGTTCTTCAAAACGATATTTCCAATCTGCAAAATTTGGTTCAAATCACCTCCCTTTCCTTACTCCATCCCTTTTTTTTCCGTGCCAGTGATTTCAGCGTGAATGGGTTGTTTCCATCTCGAAGATACTGTGATCCGCGTGGGCTGGAGTACGCTACGCTGCAAAGACAGGGGTGTTTACAGCGTACGCCACAGGCATAGTGGCAGTTTTTAAAGCTTGCTGGCTGCTGTACGCCATAGAGGCTCTGGTAATTCTTTTTGTGTGGAGTGATTCCGGCATGTATCACCGGATTCATGTTGCGCTGATGGCGGATTTCAAGCCTGACAGCTTCGCGTGAGCAGGCTGTGATACTAATGGAAGTTTTGGCTATCTGCATTTTCTCACGCATCTTGTCCACCTCAAAGTACGCTATTGGCTTAATGTGAATCCTGTGCCATTGGTTGGTTAGTGTATGCGATTATTTCTTTTGGTTGATGGGTGTGTATTGTGTTTTGTCACGGTTTCTGAGTTTGTTTACATCTGTCTGTCTCTTCAAAATGAAATCTTCAGCAATTTGTTGAAAGACTAGGTTTATATGTTGTAAAATGACACTTTGTTGGACACTTTTTGTATTTAGCCTCGGCGTTTATCTCTGGTGATAGAAAGTTCATGGGAGCGTTTTCCCCAAGCAAAGATTATGATGCAAATCAACGTTTAGTTTGAGACTGTTTGTTGTAGGTGTATCTCCTCTGCCTGTCTCTGATTTTGAGTTCAAGCAAACTTTTGCTGGAGGACAGCTGATAGCCTAGAGATGTGATATGATCAGATTTCTTTCGGGGATTGTATGAGTATGGGTGTCTGTGCATGTATGTGTATCCCTAAACAGTTCGTGGGTATTATTATCTGCTGCATGTCAAAGGAAAGAGATCTTGTTGGTCATGGTGATGCCTGCTTATATATGGAGATAAATACAATATATATAATTTAGGTAGATAAATAGATAGATACAGAGAGAGAGAGAGAGACAGACAGACAGACAGACAGACAGACAGACAGACAGATACATAGATAGATCGATAGGGATGGATTATGTATGAAACCATGGTAATGAGGTATGATCGCCAGACACTAAAAATCAGTTATCATATCATCAATGAACAAAGGTCTCCAGACCATCATGAAGCACTTTGGAATACATGAACATCTATGGACATCAGTTAAGAGAAGAAAACTACATACGTTTGATGGCGGCCTCGTTAAAGCAACTCTCAACCCGTCCAGGGAACTGTTACGGGAGACATTGCAGAACGGGCAGAGAAACTCCCCGACCTGCAGAGACCGGGGCTTTGGTACACAACCGACAGATCTGGTGAAAGGTTATAAACAGTTCTACAGTGCTGCATTCCATCAGTTAAATTAAGTGAGAAAAAGAAGACTGTACTAAGCGATGCTTCGTTCAGTGACTGCGTATACGACCTCGTGGCATTTCAGAAACAGCCAACATCAACCAAGGGCTTTCTTAGACAAACTCTCCCCCCACCTGCCCGCAAAAAGAATAGGAGAACCGAACATCGTACTCTAGTGAATCTCATGCTTCAATGCCAGGGACTGTCAACTTCACAGCAAAAT
The DNA here is from genome assembly GCA_016801955.1 of Conus betulinus. Taxonomy (NCBI): domain Eukaryota; kingdom Metazoa; phylum Mollusca; class Gastropoda; order Neogastropoda; family Conidae; genus Conus; species Conus betulinus. The sequence continues at coordinate 50,252 of JADBJO010009982.1, forward strand.
CGGTATGTTCAGGTAGGTCCAAAATCGGCAAGCCAGATTCATCAAGGCAGACGGCCACAACAAGAAAGTCAAAAACCGAATGAGCCTTCAGCTCCTCATCCTCCAGAGAGGATGCCACAAGGCCCATCAGTCCTGCTTTTTCAGGTCTGGTCACCTTAACATCTCTTGCACATGTATATATTTTGTCTGTTTTCCTTTGTCTCTTTGCATCATTCTTGGGCTTTATACTGGAAAACAGATCTCTCTCTCTCTCTCTCTCTCTCTCTCTCTCTCTCTCTCTCTCTCTCTCCAGCTCTGATGTGGCCCTTTGTGGTCGGCTGGGCTATAAGCAACATTCTCTCTCTCTCCCTCTCTCTCTCTCTCTCTCTCGGGGGGCGTGAACTGTTGTACTCGTTTGAGGTCACGTTGATTTCACTTCTACAATTAATAGTGAATTAAGACGACCACGGTGATTTGCGTACCGAGAGTGCATCTGATTCTCTGCAAGTAACCATGCCGTCTGCAGCACTGGAGTTTCGGGTGGTTTGTGGGCGTTTCGTCGCAATATTCCAGTCATCATGATGAGGCGAGCAAACCAGAAATTCGCCATGCGTGCCGCCATTCTGACACTGAAGAGGAGAACAGACGGTGTCGTGTTAGGAATGGTCCTCACGTATTTCTTCTGGGGCAGTTTTTTCTTCTTCAGTGTGGAGATGTAGAGAGTAACCTGGGACCAACTACGCAGGGTAAAGGCAACACGAGACAGCACGTCTGAACAGTGGGAACTGGAGTGGTACCAGGACCAGCATGGAAAGACCAGGCAATCCCCTAGGTGGGAAACCAAAGAGACGCACCGAAAGAACCGAGCATGTCTGACCTCATGAACATGATGGAGCCCATGAGCACAAAAATGGACAACCGCTTCGGAGAAGTGACGTTGGAACTCCACACTCTACGAGAGGAGTGTACGGCGTGCAGGACGAGTTCCGGCGGCTGCGGGGGGAGATCAGTGGGCCGCGCCAGCAGAACGAAGAACTGAAGAAGGAAAACGACGACCTGACCAAGAAGATAGAGGACCTGGAGAGGAAAACAGACGACCTCGAGGGCAGATCAAAAAGGAACAACCTCATCTTCTATGGTCTGACAAGGAAAGAAAATGAAACCAATGCTGACTGTGAAAATGTGTTAAAAGATTTAATTACTGACAGCTTGGAACTTGCACAAGAAACTGAATTTGATAGAGTGCACAGACTAAACCACAAAGCTGACTCGCCCATCATAGCCAGATTCGTGTTCTACAAACAGAAAGTGGAAGTGTTGAAGGCCAAAGGCAAGCTCCGGGGAACGAATATTTTCATTGGTGAAGACTTTTCTTTCTGTGTGAGAGAGGTTAGAAAGAGGTTGACTCCCCACTTGAGAAAAGCTAGAAGTGAGGGAAAACGGGCCACAATGGTTTTCAACCATCTTCTAATCGATGGTAATAAATTTACAGTAAACGATAACGACGAACTTGTAAAGATGAAATAATGTGTTGGCCGGCCCAAATACTCGTGTGAAAATAGAACATGGATAAGGGAACGCACAGTAGGGTGACACCGGTTTTGTTCACGCTGTGTGGCAGTGTAGGTGACACTGGGGTAGCACGTGCTGAGCGAGTTGTATCTGACAGCGTGTTGTCTGACGCTGGTTCCCCTTCCCTCTCAACTGCAAACGAACGTTCTGAATGTGAGTTACAATCTGAGAAGGGGTCTGTGTCTGATAATACACATTCTTGCCTATCCTCGGCCATTGTACATAATGCGATTGAAAATGAATGTCTGTGTATTAAATCCAAACCTTTTACATTTTTACACTGGAACGTTAATGGGTTACTTCCAAAACTACGCGATCATGATTTTTTCTCTTTTGTTCGTTCGTTTGATTTCATTTCTTTGGCTGAAACTTTTGTAGAAAAATTTCACTCTTCTGTGTTTTGTGGTTATGAACTTTATTGTAAACCAGTATTAGACTCGCAGCTCGTGGTAGACATTCAGGGGGCTTGTTGTGTCTGGTGAAAAGGAGTTTTGCTCGTTTGTTAAAGTCTTGAATATTCAGTCTGATCATTTCTTTGCCTTTATTATTGACAAATCTGTGCTTGGTACCAATAAAAACGCGTTATATGTGTGTGCGTATGTACCTCCTGTGGATTCACCATACTGTGTGCACTTTTATCTTGAAAATGGAATAAGTTTATTATTTGAATTTATATATGTTTGTGTGCTCTCTTGTGATGATGTGTTTGTATTGATAGTGGTGACCTCAATGCAAGAACTGCAAATTTTTCAAAGGATTTAGGAGAAAACATTTTAGATTTTGGAAATCAGTACTCCAGCGGTCCATTATGCACCAACAGGGATCTGAAGATAAAAAATTGAACAATTATGGTAAAATGTTGCTTAATATGTGTACAAGTCTCTGTTTGTGTATTTTGAATGGTACGTGTGAGGGCGACCAGGACGGTCGCTACACGTACGTATGTGAAAGCGGTAATAGTGTTAATGATTATTTTTTAATGTCAAGGGATATGTTTGCTAGTGTGTCTAACGACTGTACACTTAATGTTCATGAACGCATTGAATCCGACCACATGCCTGTTGTTCTGACTGATAACGTTAACAGAGATAGATTGAATTATCCCAAAGAAAACAATGTAAACAATTTGGGTGGAAAAGTTTGTTGGAATGAAAATATAAAGACCAGTTTACCAACATGATGTGTTCCTCTGAGATTCGGCAGAGAGTCGAAATGGCTATCAGACTAATTGATGTGAATGTAAATGAAGCTCTCAGTATTTTTAATTCTTGTTTAAAAGATGCTGCGAAATGTATGATAAAGCAAATAAATGTAAATGGATTTAGGGGATATGATGATTGGTATGACACTGAGTGTCGTCAAAGTAAAAGAAAGGCTAGAAGATTACTAAGTAAATCAAATCGTACCTTACTTTCAACTGATCGAGTTTTGTACTGTAATGCTAGGCGTGAATACAAGCATCTTTTGAAAACGAAAGAAAGAGCTTTTTAACACGGCATTGTTAGAAAAGTTAGTAACATCTATAGATTCTCAGAAAGATTTCTGGAACACAGTAAGGAAGATTAAAGGTGGTAAGAAACAGCCTTTAAATGATATTACTTTGGAGAGCTGGTTTGAACATTTTAAAGAGCTGCTTGAAAGAAACGATGTTGGTAATCTTATAACACAGCAACGTAATGATGACGAAAGTGCTGGAAACGATAGTGATAGCTGTCCCTTTTAATCGCCCCTATCTCAAATGAGGAAATTGTATTGTCATTACGAAAACTAAAAAATGGCAAAGCTCCTGGACCAGATGGAATAACTGGAGAGATAATTAATTAAAAACGCTTGCAAGTCAGAATTGGTGATTGGTTTTCTAAAAAGGCTTTTTAATACTTGTTTGACAAGGGGTTTTTTCCCAGAAATTTGGACAGAGTCAATTGTCCTTCCTTTATATAAAAAGGGCGATGCCAATGACCCAAACAACTATCGAGGTATATGCTTGAGTAATGTATGTAGTAAATTGTATAGCACTGTTATTAATAGAAGACTCTCGGGGATGGGTAGAAGAAAAAAAATAATCTAACTGGCGAGTTTCAAGCAGGATTTAAACAGAATTATTCAACAATTGATCATATGTTCACTTTGATGTCATTTGTTGAAAAGCAATTTGGATTGAATCGTAAATTATATGTAGCTTTTTATAGATTTTGAGAAAGCATTCGATTCCGTTAATAGAAGTATCCTTTGGCCTGTTTCTGTTTAAAAATGGTGTTAGGGGTAAATTATATAAGTGTATTATTAGCATGTATGAATCTGTAAAAAAACAAGAGTACGCTGTGGAGGTTGCCTTACAGATTACATATACTGTACATCTGGAGTAAAACAAGGAGATGTTTGCAGCCCTATTTTGTTCTCATTATTTATTAATGAATTAACGTTTGAAGTTATTAATTCTGGAAGACATGGCGTACGGTTTGTAAATGATGTTTTAGAGATATTCATCCTCCTTTTAGCTGATGATGTGGTATTGTTATCCGAAACTATTATAGGTCTGCAAACACAATTGAACAGTTTAGCAAGGGCTTCTGCTTCACTTCAGTTAAAGGTTAACATGACTAAAAGTAACATAATAGTGTTTAGAAAAGGAGGTTACCTTGCTGCCAGTGAAAGATGGATGTATAATGGAAGTACAATGCCAGTAGTAAATGTGTACAAATATTTGGGTATATTCTTTTCAACACGATTGAGTTTTACATTTGCCTGCAAAGATCTTGTGAGCAGAGCTAAATACGCTTTGTTATGTATTATGAAAAAATTGACAATATTGAATAACAATTCTTTGGCACTATTTCTAAAATTGTTTGATTCTCAAATTCAACCAATAGTACAATATGGTGCTGAGTTGTGGGGTATCAGTAGTGCTGCTTTTGAAGTGGAGAAGATTCATTTATATGCATTGAAGAAGTTTTTGGGAGTATCTATGCATACGCCTAATGATTTAGTGTATGGGGAGACAAATAGGTATCCTATATATTTAGCATCTATAGTCAGCTCTATTCGTTATTGGTTAAAATTAACGAGAATGCAGCCACATAGGTTACCCATAAAGCTTACAACATGTTAGTTGAGATGGATGCCAGAGGCAAGATGAATTTGGGCCTCGCGAGTAAGATCAAAGCTGTATGAGTGTGGATTTGGCTTTGTATGGGAAAGTCAGGGCGTCGGAGACATAGCTAGTTTTATTCTTGAATTTCGTCAGAGATTAATAGATTGTAGATGGCAAAGCTGGTACTCTCATGTTCAGGAAAGTGACAGGTTTAATATCTATCGGATGTTAAACGCAGAGCATAATGTGCCCGTGTATTTTTCTATGAACCTCGACAAATATTTGAAATACATCTTAACAAAATTTAGATTCGGTATCACAGAAATTAATAGACATTTCAATTGCTATAGACAACGCGGTGATGATAATCTCCTTTGCCCATTATGCCACGGGGACTTGATAATGAAGTTCATTTTATTTTTTTCTTGCCAGGAACTAAGTAATGTTCGACAAGAGTTTATTCCGCAAAAATACTATAGACAACCATGCTTATTATTTAAGCTAATTATGTTAATGACATCAAGGAATGAAACACTTATAAAGCAGTTCGCATTATATTTGAGCAAAGCATTTAAGATTCGGAGGTTTGTTGCAGCATAGGTTAATTTTTCATCAGTGTTTTCTTGATTGTTATTTCTGTGTAGTAGCATTTGCAAATAGCAAACTATGTGCAGTGAAATTAATTAATGCTTCGAAGGTTTAAAAACTTAAAAAGAGATTTTTTTGTGGTTATGCTTTATTTTGTTTGCTTCTTTGCTTTGGTTACAGAATATTGTTCTATCTTTGTAGTGTGTGTGTGTGTGTGTGTTAACTGTTCACATCTGGATATGGTTTTGTTTGGACAAATCAGGTTGTAGAAGAAATAAATGGTTTTTTTTTTTTCAATCGCATAATGGCAATGATTTGATCTGCCCACTGTGTAAAACAGTACAGAGGATGAGTTCACTTTGCTTTATGTTGTCCGCCACTAAATAGCTCAAGACAACAATACATTCCTGCAAAGTTTAATAGCTTTCCAAGCCGTTTCGACTAAGTTTACTTTTGGCATGCAAACGTGGAAGAACAATTAGAAATCTATCAATTTTCTTGCACAAAGCGTTTCAGTCGTGTGAGATTGCTGTCACGTAAAATACTATTCTGAAATAATAACTGGTATAGGAAACTGTGAGAAATGATTGTTCAGTTACTTCCCTTCATTAGGGGCAATGGTCTAATATGAATAAAACATCTGAATCTGAAAATCTCTCTCTCTCTCTCTCTCGTGTGTGTGTGTGTGTGTGTGTGTGTGTGTGTGTGTGTGTGTGTTGTGTGTGTGTGAGAGAGCGAATGCGTGCGCGCCCTCTCTCTCTCTGTCTCTCTCTCTGTCTCTTTCTCTCTCCCTCTGTCTCTGTACATTTTGTGTGTGTGTGTGTGTGTGTGTGTGTGTGTGTGTGTGTGTGTGTGTGTGTTCGCGCGCGCGCGCGCGTGTGTATGTGTGTGTGTGTGGCCACCTTATAATTTTCATCAGGCCTCAGAAGGCGTGTTGTGTTCGAATCGCTCGCTGACCAAACAGCCGACTGTGGCTTGAAAATGCCGGTCGAACAACAACATTGAGTGCTTCTTGTTATCAGACAGCAGAAGTGTGGAGTCAATTCTTCCACAAAGCCATTTGTCATTACTTTGAACTCGCTTCTTGAGGAGAAGCAAATATACCAAACGATTCTAATCACTTGATCAGCGGTCTGCCCGCGAAGTAAACGTCAGTTCCACCAAACGCCCTCCCTCCGTCTCACCCCAACCCCAGCACCTCAACCACCCTTGCCCCAAGACCTTCCGGCTCCGAACCTCTGCCGATGCCAGTTCTCAGTAATAGCCTCTGTGGTGGTAATACACAGTAACGCCCCCACACAGACAGAATCTCTCTGGCCCATTTCTTTCACTTCTTACGGGAAGATTAAGGATGGGTTAGTATACTGTAATGGATGGTTCGTGAGAGACTGTGTGTACCAGTATAACCCTGTGTCTGTTTACCCGCAAATGTGTGTGTGCGTGCGTGCGTGCGTGCGTGCGTGTGTGTGTGTGTATGTTGTATTGTGTGTGTTTGTGCGTGTGTGCGTGCACTCTCTCTCTCTCTCTCTCTCTCTCTCTCTCTCTCTCCCCCCCCCCCCCCCCCCCCCCCCCCCACTTCTTGGATGTTTTAGGGAAATCATAGGATAAATGGATAGTTTTGTGGGAGACTGTGTATTCTTGTATATCCTGTGTGTGTCTGTTTACCATTCTCTCTTTATACCATTCCTTGACCTTACGCTGGAAGACAATGGATAATTTTTTTTCTGCTGCGCGCGCGGACTGTGTGTACTCTCTCTCTCTCTCTCTCTCTCTCTCTCTCTCTCTCTCTCTCTCTGGCATTTTTACGGAAGACTTAGGATGGGTGTCTTCCCTTTAAATAGATGGTTTGTGGGATATTGTGTGCAAAATGTATCCTGTGTCTGTTTACCTTTGTCATTTCTGAAAGAGATTAACATTTTTCATCTGATCTAAGACTTTATGGAAAAAAGATTTTATCGAAATTTCTGGTGCGTTGTTAGAAAGGTTGCTTTTATTTCATTTCTTTTTTTTTTTGTCTGTTTGTTTTCAAACATTTTATTTCCTTCTTCAACACAAGCATTTGTTATATCACATTATCAGTCATGATCCATTCACAATGATTTTAAATTTAAAAAATGTTATTGAACATGTATCAATAAGTGAATGGGATTCAGTTGAAGAGGGTTTTTTTTTTTTTTCAAAAAAATACATCAGAGGAAGACAAACCAAAGCAAAAGGGGACAAGGATGAAATAATAACAACATAATATAACCCTAACTTTACATATATAGAATTGAAATAAAGCAAACTAAGCACACACACACACACACACACACACACACACACACACACACAGAGTTCTATATGTCACAGATTTACAAGTACAGGGGCAGAATGGGCAGCTAGAGGAAAGGAGTTGTAACAATCTTCATACACTGAAATAGGTGGTAGAGGCAGGGTGGTAGTCTCCTGATGGTAGTCACCCCACCCTACTGACCTTGGGCCGAAATAGTTAATCGAAAGTTTCCAAGGACAGTTAAAGGGCACCACCAACGAAGACCACGAAATTGCGCATTAATACAATTCAAATCTCTATATGGGTACCATATAGAGGCATATCCTAAGAATGAAAAAGCTTACATGTATAGATATAGTATTCAGCAAAGTAGCATATTTATAATAACACATAGCTGATCAAGAAATGGACATATTCTGTCATTCTCTTTCAGTTTTGCTACCTAGTTCAGATCATTATGTATCATACACTCTCTCTCTCTCTCTCTCTCTCTCTCTCTCTCTCTCTCTCTCTCGAGCTCTCTCTCTCTCTCTCGAGCTCTCTCTCTCTCTCGAGCTCTCTCTTTCTTTTTCTGGTTCAGTCTCTCACTTCCTATCTTAAGTATAGTACCACATCTGTTTTTACAGAATCAATATTACACTTTAATTTGTAATGAGATTATTGATAATATTTGCTGAATTAGAAAAAATCTTAACTAAACAAAGGCAAATACACCGACCATTTTTCATCAGTCATGTCTGTTTCCATCGATAGACGATGCACATTGCTCAGTCATATGTCTGTTTTTCAAGAGAGGCAGAAAGGCTCTGATAACTGGTTCTACATTTTGTAGTCTGCATTTGTATATATAAAATTTTGCTAGTAGTATATCAGATCTATCACATGATCACTCTTTACATTTGCTTTTTGTTCCAAACATGATCAGTTCTTCATCCAGCAGAAAGTTTTTTCAGCGTGTTGGCATAATTGAAATTGGGTCCAGAACAGTTGGACAACTTCACAACCATAAAGCATATGAATTATTGACTGCTCTTTTTGTTCACAAAACCTGCACATTGAAGAGTTTATAATATTTCGTACAAATAAATATCTCTGTGTTGGAGGAAGCCTATGTACAACTCTGATTTGAAACCATCTTAACTGTGAATCAAGAGATGTTTTGTAACAGTGAGAGAAAATATATGTTCCCAGTTTAAATTATCAAATGCACTGTCCCATTTTAGCACACAAGGTGGGTCAACATTATCATCATTTAACATATTTTGTACAAATTTGTTGCCTTTTTTAAAATACAGAACCACACTTTGTTGTCTGTGCATTTATATCTGCTTGTTAATATTATGTTAAGCTTTCTACCATAAGATCTCGATGCCTGCATATGTAAGAAAATTACTTCTTGTATCTGGATACTTGTTACAGAACTCATTATAGTTCATAAAGTTATCATGACCATTAATTAGTTGTTTAATGTAAAAACTGCCATGGTCAGACCATTCTTATAGAAACACAGGTTTTCTTCTTCTCAGAACATTAGGATTGTAGTGAATACATTCAGACATGAATTCATCCACTGTGTGTGGACAAGACTTTGCAGCGATTTTCTTGTAATGCTTTAGTATATCCTTCCAGAAAGGATTATCAACTCTTTGTTGTGTAGTGTTTACATATTCCATGCCAAAGTTTTGTAACATTTTTTGACTCTGGTATCATTTTATAGTAAACTCTTTCCAAGTGGATTCCTCTATCAGTCTTTTCAACCAGCTGATTTTCATCGCTGACAAAAAGATCTAATATTAAGCCTTCTTAAAGCACCTTTTACTATATTCTTTACACACTATAGACTTTTTTTTATTTTACTTTGTTTTTCATTCCAAAGAAAGGTATAAAGTTCTTTTTCTAAGGAGATCAGGGGGGGGGGGGGGGGGGGGGGGGGGGGGGGGGGGGGGGGGGGGGGGGGGGGGGGGGGGGGGGGGGGGGGGGGGGGGTGGGGGGGGGGGGGGGGGGGGGGGGGGGGGGGGGGGGGGGGTGGGGGGGGGGGGGGGGGGGGGGGGGGGGGGGGGGGGGGGGGGGGGGGGGGGGGGGGGGGGGGGGGGGGGGGGGGGGGGGGGGGGGGGGGGTGGGGGGGGGGGGGGGGGGGGGGGGGGGGGGGGGGGGGGGGGGGGGGGGGGGGGGGGGGGGGGGGGGGGGGGGGGGGGGGGGGGTGGGGGGGGGGGGGGGGGGGGGGGGGGGGGGGGGGGGGGGGGGGGGGGGGGGGGGGGGGGGGGGGGGGGGGGGGGGGGGGGGGGGGGGGGGGGGGGGGGGGGGGGGGGGGGGGGGGGGGGGGGGGGGGGGGGGGGGGGGGGGGGGGGGGGGGGATGGGGGTGGGGGGGGGGGGGGGGGGGGAATGGGGGGGGGGGAAGAGATGGGGGGTCTGGTTTTGAAAATACTAGTATTTATTTTGATTACTGTTATTTGCCGCTTATTCCGACACCCCGTTCACAGCCACAGCCCGGCTGGTCCCGCCGCAGCCCCGGCACCGGCAATCCACAGGGAGCAGTCAATGTCAAGTCGTCAAGAGGCAACCCACCAGAGGAGACACTGCACTGCCGCCGAGTCACTTCGGTGGTGTTCAGTGGCGCCTGTTCTGATCTAACATACGCAGGACACCACCTACTAAGCCCCCTACTGACGACAATAATTGCTTAGTCGCGGAGCCGGCGCGAGTGAGCTCTCCCTCCCTCCGAGGGCGCCACCACGTCCGTCAACGACAGCCCCCATGGACTCGCCGATACCGGTGACCCCGACGGAACCAAATCAAGGCCACAGACGTGGAGAGGACATCGAAATTGAGGTCACCATGAGAGCAGGGCATGAACGGCCACAGAATTTGAGACATTTTTTTTTTTTTAATGCTGATCGATGAGAATGAGGATGATTAAGATGATGCTACCGATTTCCATTTTGGTCTGAGACTACATGACAGGGCTGTACTCTACGCTTCCTTTCATGATGTATCCCGGCGTCAACCAGGCACCTGCAGTGTTGGTCAGCAAATTTGAGCAACACACTCAGAAACGCATCCATTAAGTGGATGAAACTCGACTGTGTGGTCCCAGTCTTCCCAACTGAGTCCGCAGCAAACTCAACTCTGGGTAGGAGCCGGTCGGGGCAGAAAAACCCACATGACTCTGATGGGATTCGAACCCACGACCTCCCAGCCGGGAGTCCCGCGACGCTAACCACTTCGCCAGGGCGGCTGGTATAATTCATTATCTTTTCATGGCATTTGAGTTTGTCTTCATAAGTAAGTCTAACTATAGAGTTGGTATCCTTTGAGAACTTGATCTTAGAATTTTAAATGTTCCAGGGTCCCAAATGAAGTTTTTGTCTCCCATGTACTGAATCCCACAGTTTCTTCTTCGTCCAAGCGGTACTACTTGACTTTTTATCAAAATTTATTTTCAGCCCAGACTTTCTTGAGAAGCTAGTTAAGGCCGACACAGCTTCGATGAATGGTCTTTCATTTCCATCCAGAAATAGAGTAGTATCATCAGCAAACTGAAAATTCAGAGTGTCTTTACCATTGATGGTTAACCCTTTGATAGTAGTGTTAGTACACATCATGATTGACAGAATTTCAGCACAAAGGTAAGGTGAAGCTGGGTCACCTTTTCTCACTCTCTTTTTATTGAGAACCAAGAGGAATATTGACCATTGACAAAAACACATATGTGGAAATATTTATGTAAGAAGTGCTTATCCATCTTATCATATCAGGGCCAAATCTGAATACTCGTAAACATTTCTGTAAAAAAAAAGTGCAAGATACACTATCGAACGCTTTCTCAAATCAACAGCAAATAATAGACCAGAATTTTTTTTTCTTTTTCTGCATATATTAATGTGTCATAGATAAGACGAATCTTTTCACCTATGTCGCGGCCTTTTAGGATGCCTTTTTGGCTTTCATTTAGAATTTTGTGTAAAACGCTTTTAGCCAGTTAGCAATACATGCAGAGGCTATCCTATATGCTACGTTTACAAGGGATATGTGACGCCAGTTCTTACTAAATCGCTTTGGCTTATCGTCTTTTGGAATGCAAGTAATAGTGCCTTGGCGTCGAGTAACAGATAATTGGCCTGCCTTGAATCCTTCATTAACACAACGCACAAGAAAGGCACTTAAATCAGAAAAGAAAAAAAATTATAGAATTCTGCTGTAAATCCATCTGGACCTGGGCTTTTGAAATTGTTTATATTTTCTTAGTGCGATGGCCACTTCCCGAAGGGTAACCAGTCCCTCGATGCTCTCACTATCTTTATATTCAATATACTGGGGCTTTAAGAGAATCAACATGATCTACGCCTAAATTTATTACAGCTTATTACAGTTCGGGGAGTATAATTCTTTATGATAACTCTGTACTTCTTGCAAAATGCCTTCTTGGTCAGTTTTCTAGGTAAGGCACAGTTTTGTCTAAATTTTTCTTTTTCCACATTACAGAAATATTTATTAACTTTTTCTCCTTTACAGATCCAGTAAGCCTTGGATCTAACAGCCATGCCTTGAATTCTTTTGTCTCTCTAATTCTTGTAATTCTACCTTGAGATCTTCCAGTAGGGCAATATCTTCTCCTTGGAGATTTGATTCCAGCTGACTAATTCTTTTTCCAAGATCAACTTCACGTTTATTATCTTCTTTCTTTTTAAAAGTAGAGTATGATATAGTTTTCCCTCTTATTTCAAGCAGAAGTGTTTCAAAGAA
>JADBJO010009982.1:67500-90000 GCA_016801955.1 Conus betulinus
ATTCAAAACATAAGCCTTTTCAGCATCAGCTGTAGCCATGGAAACATTTTCTTTTTTCAAAGTGCTTATACCAGTATTGCTTTTGAGCCTCTCCTTGATATATTTCCAAAATTTCTTTGGGTTGGTTTTGCACTCTTTAGCAATTTCCTTTTCATACCTCTTTCTGTCTCTCTTTTCAGCATTTTGTACGTAGATTCCGTTCATTTATGTAACTGAGATAATCTCGACCAGATCTGGTATTCAAATATCGTTTAAATAATTTGTGCTTTTTCTTAATTATTCTCATTGTTTTCTTATTCATCCACATGGGTATCATTTTTTTTTTTTTTCTTTTTGCGCCTTTTCACCTTGGGTATGCATTTCTCCATTCCTCCTGAAGGACACTTTTGAATTTTTGCCACATATCTTCTACCTCATTCACAGGCAAATATGACCAGTCTTTTTCTTTTAAAAACTCTCTCTCAATTTATTGTAGTTACCCCGCTTAAGATTGTACGCATACTTGCATTGTTCCTCATTCGATTCATAGGTAACATTCAACTCAAAAACTAAGACGTCATGGTCACTGTTGCCGAGTGGGTCTTGGTGTTCAACCTCTGAAATCAGGGTTTCATCATTCACTAGTACTCAGTCGTCCAAGGTAGGGTTCTGGTTTACTCTCCTCCTTGTATACTGCTTCACCTGTTGGATGAGGAAAGCATCTTGTAGCCTCATTTTTATTTCCTCCACTTTATCACCTGATAAATTTCCATCCCATCTTACAAACGGAAAATTGAAGTCACCATGACGCATACTCTCTATCATACTTCGATATGACATCTGACTCAAGCACGTCAAAAAGTTTCTTGTCATTGTCCTCATCAGATGTGTTTGGGCTGCGATATAAACAACCAATAAGGGCATTTCCATCATTTATTGTGCAGAATGTGCACCACACACTTTCACGGTATCCCAGAGTATCAAATTCATCACATTCTCTAGCATTAAGTCTCTTATCAATGTAAAATGCTACTCCTCGATGGCGGTTTTTGTTCATAAACATATCATATTGATCATTCAACAGGTCATCGGATAATGGTACGCACAGATCATACACAGAAACTTAAATATGTTTCAGAGAATGTCAATATACGGGTTCAAACCCACACACATCTATTTTGCTTTGACCCCCCCCCCCCCCCCCCCCCCCCCCCCCCTTTCTGCATCCCTTTTTTTCCTATTTTGCTCTGAAACCCCTGTTTTTGCAAATAATAATAATAATATCAAAAAAACAGCAAATAAAAGATGTTAAAGGGGGCTTGCTCGGCAAAAAAATAGATGTGGTGAGTTTGACCCCGCATATTGACATTCTCTCTGGCCTATCTAAAGTTTAAAGGCATTAATCATCTATCTCTCTGGCTCAATCATAAAAAAAATATTATAAATTTTTTGCAAAACTCTGTTTCTTATTTATTTTATTTCAATTACTATTAATAAATCAGAACAAACAACCAGTTTTCCGTCTTGGTTAGTTATTTTTACACACAATGCATTTAACCACCCTCCAGTTAATTCTTTAAATTGTCTCTTTCATCAAATGTGTTTAGGTGATAATTGCAATAACCACCCACCTTATTTGATGGTAGTGCTCTCAAAACTGTAGATGATTGACCATCAAATAAATTACTGTTTTTAACTCTTGTAAATGGACATACAAGATTGGGTTCATGAGAAATCAGACGGTTTATTACCTTCAAATTGATAGGTGTCATCCTTTGTACTAATACGATAAGCTCTCTGTCACTACTGTGGAAACCCAAAATTCGAGCAAGGCCTCTAGGAAAAGTGTACTCTCTTCTTTCTTCTAGTGGAAAATGCATAGTAATTCTGAGGTTTGCCTCATTAATTTTTAGCAATATGCCAAATTCGATAAATACTTCTTTTAAAGAACAAAAGCTGTAATAACCTCTCTGGTTACCAATATTAATCCAATTATTTTGAGCCTCTTCATATATGTTAAACCACATAACTTTAAAACCAAGTTCAACCCTATACTGACCGCGTGTATTATCAAGTGGATACTTTAAAAACACGCGCGCTCGTTTTGTTTGGTTATATAACTGTGCATTTTTTAAAAACAATTTTAAAAAAATAAAATAATCAAACATGGACCTTTCAAATATAACGAAAGTGACACCTACAATGTAGGGGCGTTTTATAACCCAAATCACTGGACCTCCGTACACTAACCATTGCAGTAGCTGCATCATTCGGCTTTCGAGCCAGACTTGTAAACCCCCTACAAAAATACTTAAATCCCCCAATAAAAAGTGGTATGAAAGTAAGTATGTGGACATTTCACCCTATGGCTTGTTATCAAAATCAGTTAAATTTTGCGATTTACTGCGCAACTACTGGCTGCGGTGTTTCATACGCAAACCATTTAAAACACCCCAATCTCTTAGTAAGGTCAGTATATAATTTTCATGTTTACTACCAACTGAACTAGAAGTAGCCCTTCCCAACGAAAAAGGGTTTGATCCATTTGCCAACACAATGAACAAGAATACATATGAAAGAATCTGCAATTAATTTAACATTAACCCTTCAACTGATTTTAAAACAAAAGTTAGACGTAATCACGGGTTGGGCAATTGTATTTGTGAGGTGAACACAGAGAATATGACTACTGGCCTGGGCACACCTCTTTTGGGCCAAACCCACAAATTAGATTGGGGTCAACAGAACAAAAACACCCTAACGCCTGGACAACATTTATCTTAGATGAAAGTGAAGGCCTAACAATGCCAGGAGTGCAAAGACTTAATGACTCCATAAGAAATACGTTTGGTGTCTATTAGGAGCGCAAGCACTGACCCGGTCTAGCATTGTGGGTCAATCTACAGGCTTCGATGCAAGAAAACAATATTTGGCTAATTTAGAAGATGCTATTAACTCCGCTGTTGATTTGCCTTCCAGCATAGAAAGGTACCAAAACGTTCTTGTACATGCTAGGTCAAGGGTTGACTTTGTTGTTGGCTATGGATTATACATGCTACCCTCTGACCTTAGACTACACAAATTGGCATGATACAGAATTATAATAATAACATTCTCATAGCTGGAGATGACCAAAACTTAGGACATAATCAAGACTTAAACACAAGGCCAGCACCATCCATTTAAAAAAATATCTAGCTCTGAACAACCAGAAAGCGACCCACCACCAGTTATAGAAAGCAGCCCACCATCAGAAAGCAGCCCACCAGCACCTGTTAATATACCCCACCCTGACAGACACACTAGTGAAAAACAGCTCGTGTTGTGTTTTTAACTTTTACTGGTTTGGCTATACTTTATTTCACTAAAAAAAGTAAACCAGCTGCTATCACCCCCAATGTCCACAGATGGTCAGCCATATAACCAGCCACTTTACCTATAGTAGACAAAACCCAACTAATAACACTGCCCAACATACCAGGCAGAGAATCAAGTGCTTTAGCAGCTAACTTCTTTAATAAATTTGACAGGTGGTGTAATTGTTTTCTAATCCAACTTTTACCAGGTCGAGGCGCTGGATGCACTACTGGTCCTGTTGGTGCATTGCCAGTTAATGCATAAACGAGTGTAGAGATAGCAAAACCATTGGCTGTTAATATACTAACTATTGTAATCCCCTGCTCTCTGAACATAGTCGTTATGCTTTCTGCTAATATAGTGTTTTCATAAAGTATTTGGTTTATAGTTTCTCTGATTCTGTTTGTTTGTGACGCTAGCTGTGCGCGATTAGTAGACAACAATTCTAGCCTAGATGATCTTTCTAGCATTAAATCTTGTATTTTCTGCTGTATTCTAGCTTTTTTCTTCTTGCCCTAAATTGTTAGCATCTGCATCAGCCAGTTTATTTTGTTCTTCTTCTATTTGTCTGTCCAGCTCACCAAGTTTTGCCACATTGCTTGCTAGTTCACCTCTTATTGTCTTTAGAGCAGCTTTAAGACCAATGATTTCACGCATAGGCACGGAGAATCATCAATTGTTTTTAATGCCGTCTTCTCACTGGAACTCGTTTCAATCTCTGCTATTTGTTCATCTGCTTGTCGACTTAAATCTTGAAGAGGGATGATTTGCATTTCAGGTTGTGTTTGCAACTCTCGCTCCAAGTTCTGTAAAAAAAAAAAAAAAATAACAACCTCAGGCCTTAGACGTGAAATATTTAATCGTTCTTGGTCGGCAATAGAGAGATCTCTAATAATTGTGCTCTTACTTAAAAACTGGGTTGGGTCTGGTTTTGTAGTAACTCTTACACGGTCTCGTTTACTAGTCCTTATATACAAATGATTATTTTCTTCCTCAAAATCGTTAGGATCAACTACTTCTGGTAGCTCTCGTCCTATGCTTCTATAGAATGATTCAATTCTTGCTCGCAATAGTCTTGACGTTGTCTAGGGAGTGAAGAACCTACTCCTTCAAGTTCTTGACGCAATGAAGGGAGTGAAGGACTTGCTTCTTCATCTTCTTCAACAGGATCAAGCACGTCACAATCTTCATCCATATTTATAGTATTTTTTTTTCATTTTATGAAAAAATGAACTCATACGGCTGCGATCTTGATCCATACAGAAATGTGAAAGAACCTATGGGCGTAAAGGGCATAAGACAGACTGTACTTGTTATAAATAATCCATCAACAGTCCAACCCAATCAAGGGATAACAGTCAGATTCCCTGATCTTGGTGCCGATGATGTTATAATGCCAGACACGACTAAATTATCATTTAAAATAGATATTAGTTCAGTAGATCCTAATGTTACTGTTGTTGCCAACTTGGGCAGGGCTATTATTAAATCTATGATAATCAAACTGGAAGGCAGAGAGTCTTCTCGCTAAGCAACGCAGACATTTTTTACACTCTATTCTGATCTATGGCTGCACAGAGGAGAAAGAAAAGATAAAATTTATCAGGGAATACAGGGTCCAAACGGCCTTAAACACAGACTAAATGCTGGGGATGCGGAAAAAAAATAAAACAGACCAGGCAGTAGCACTGGCATTTGGTAATAGATTTTGCATTCCTCTAGATTTTGAATTGTGTTGAAGACGCATCAGCCATATTACCAAGGCGCACTAAGAGACAAACATACTTATGAATTGACATTTAATACTAGCGAGTCTGTTATTTTATGCGAAGATCCTGAAGCTAAATACACAGTCAGTGACATCTCTCTTGAGTTTGATGTTGTTACTAACTCTGAACTGGCTAGAACATTCTTAAACCAGTATCAAAGTTATCTATTTTTAAAGAGTTGTGCACCACATTACAGAGAATAAGAGCAAACAAGACACAGTCTGGAACGTGGCTCTAAGTTATTCTCTCAGGTCGTTAAAAGGAATTTTGTTGTTGTTTACTGAAGACACAACTGCCTTTCACAGAGAAAGTGAGACGTTTTATAATCCAAAAATTGAGCAGTTGTCTTGCACAGTAGATGGTAAGCCTGTTCAGTTGTATTCAGCTGGACTTTTACCTCACCAACACTTTGATGAAATAAAGAAAATTGTTCGCGGAGGAAGAAGACAAACAAATCCTACAGCAGATCTTGTGTGTACAAAACATCACCTTCATGATGTAAGACTCGAGATTATTTAACAAGAAAATATAGGCTGTGGCTAGATTTTAGATCAACAATATGACAGAAGATTGCATGGAAGTGGAAGAAGGGTAGGAGCAGAGCATAAACATACAGATTAATAAGAAAGCAGAGGAAGATGACAGTTAAAAATGCACATTTTTGTGGTCTGTGACGCCCAGCTAAACATTGAAGAAAACAGGCTAAAAGAAATAACCTATTATGAACAGATGGATGAAACAGGCTAAAAGAAATAGCCTATTAAAACTAGATGGACAGTTTGAACTTTTCACCCAAAGATCCGCACTGTTCGCTTATTTGCGGGATTACTGGGTGTGGGAAAACAGTCTTCATACTTGATTTGTTACAAACAATCTACAGGTTTCATTACGAGTACATTGTCATATTCTCTACAACCATTAAGCATGACCAGCCTTACAAAGAAAGGCAGTTTTGTTTGGACAGATGAGAATATTTTCTTGTTGATCCCAGTAATAAACTGAGTGACTGTTTAGAACATTATTACAGGCTATTTGAGGGAACTGAAACACTGTTTATTACTGATGACTGCTCAGCCGAGCAAGACATTGTTAAAAAAAGAAAAACTCTATCTAAGCTAGCCTTTAGCGTCCGCCATTCTGTTTGGCTTTTAACTCAGAAGTACAATACTGTCTTAACAGACTTTCGATCGCAGTTAAAATCGGTCATCTTATTCTATACTAAGGACAAGGATAGTTTTGAAGACTGTTTGCGTGAAAATTATGTAATAAGGGACAGGGATGAACTAAAAAAAAGTAAAAGATCAGTTAGAAAAATCTAAGCACGCTAAACTATGTTTACGGACTGACCTGCCAGTTCAATATGTTTGTTTATTACAATTTTTTCATATTTAAAACATGTCACGTGGACCAGAATCAAAAAATACAACTAGCTCCCAAATGTGTTTCAGTAGAGCTAAAAGACCTAGCAGACACATCTGAGTTTAATCTAATAGGAGAGCCAGGCAATGTTTATGGATCTGAATACAACAATGAAGGTGTTTACAAACGAACAATAATTGAAGACAAAAAACGGCCGCATCATCCTAAACTAGAACAGATAAGAAATCTAACGGCAGACGATTATGGCAAACACGAATGCAACTTTATAGACAGGACAGAAATTGGGTGTTGCTTCCTGAAATTGACTGGGATTTGAAATTTGACTTACTAAGCCCTAATGTATACTTTGATAAGAAAAAAAACAATTTTAGAAAAGCTTTGAACGCAGGAGCCCTTCTTGTTAGCCTTGTCCCAGGAACACAACAGAAAAAAAGCAGATAGAAATAAAGCCATACGGAAGAAGAGAATATATGTTAAGCAGAAAGAGGCCCTTAGCTGAAGTAGGAGACGACACAGTGACCGTACAGTTTCTTCCAAAAGGCCAACTGCCTAACAAATTTACAATGTTTTTTTGTTTTATTAGCTACTCCAGGGGAGTCCGTTTGTAGTTTGCCAGAACACGTGTTTAACGGGGAGTAACAATAACGTCCGAAAACTTAGATGGACCTCTCAGGCTTGTTATTGCTATTACAAGAACGTGGAGAAATAAACACTTTTGTATCATCTGACAAAGCCACTGTGAATGTTGACAAAACCAAACTAACAATACTTGATTTTATTTTCATTAAGTATGTTGATTTTATTGCGTTTTACTCTGTTGATGAAGAACTGTCAGACGAGTTAATAAGACAATTTATACAAAATTAATTTTGATTTAAAAATGGATGAACAGGCTCAACAGTTTAGATTGAAACACATGACCGAACTTGAAGAGGAAATAAAAAGCGATTTGGATAAGTATAATGCTGCTAGAAAAAATATGCTTCAGCTTTGAATGCCCTTTCTTATGTAATCACTGGCTCTAGTGTTGTAGCCAGCCTGAGTACTGGATCTAGTGTTGCTGTTTTAGCTACTGGAGTTGGATCACCGGTGTTGGTTTGGGGTTAGGTGCTGTGTCTGTAATTGCGAGTGCTGTTTTAAAAAAGATTACACCCAAATTACAAAGGTGCACTGCCATTGTAGCCCTAGCAACGGTAAAACTTCATTCATTAAAGTTAATAATACGCAATACATTAGTGGATGGAAATGTTACGGACGAAGAATTTCAAACGCGCCATGGCTGATGCTGATGATTACAAACGACAAAAAATTGAACTTCAAAAGAAATGGAGAAAGACTTTTCCTTCATAACAGGTAGATACTGAGGCAATCAGGCAGAACATCATAAAACAAACAAGCGATCAATTAAAACTGAAATAAGTTTTTTTTTAAAAATGATAATAATAAAGAGACTATAAGTTAAGTAAATAGACTATAAATTAAATAAATAGACTATAAGTAAAAAGATAATAATAATAAAGAGACTATAAGTTAAGTGAATAGACTATAAGTTAAATAAATAGACTATAAAATTAAAACGATAACATGTTTAAAACACACATACTATTTTTTTGTTACCTAACAGGCACTGTGTTTTGGTGGGACAACCTGCAGCTCTTCACGAACAAACGATCTTTAAGGGGCAGCTTTTTAGAAGCGAGAGCCTCTTTAGAAGAGAGAGTTTCTCTCTTAAATATACTAGTCACATAAAGTTAAGCACAGTTTACATGTACCCGCATAATTTCCAAAATATAAAAGCCACGATTTTGAAATTGGGAACAGATTTAATTCATTATCTTGTTCCAACGTACATTGAATTTCATTGGGATCGAATGAACGGTTGTTGATTTACAGACAATAAAAACAGAGGATGGGTCGAAATCAAAGTTCGCAAAATCTGTTCAGTTCACAAAATCATTTCAATAGTGGGTGTGGCCACGCCATTGGCGAGACATTCCACGCAGCGACTCCTCATCGAGTTGACCAGTGTTCTGATGACCCTCTGAGGGATTCTCTGCCATTCCAGTTGCAGCATTTGGAAGAGATCCTGGCGGTCTCTGGGAGGTGGATGGTTCTCCTTCACACGTCTCCCCAACTCATCCCACATATGCTCGATGGGATTGAGGTCGGGACTATACGCTGGGAAGATCATCCTGTTGATGCCGGCCTGCACAATGAAGTTTTCGGCCACCCGGGCCCTATGTGGCCGAGCATTGTCGTCTTGGAAGACTGCCATGGGTCCTATCCGTTGCATGGTCGGAACAACGAAAGGCGCCAGGATTTCATCCCGATAGCGGATGCCTGTGAGGTTTCCATCAATATGGTAGAGTGGTGTCTTGTGGTGGAGGCTGAAGGCACCCCATACCATAACAGATCCTCCCCCAAAGGCCCTGGTCTGGCGAACAGCTGCATCAATGTAACGTTCACCAACACGCCTCCAAACTCTAGTTCGGCCGTCATTGTGTTCAAGACTAAACCGCGACTCATCTGAAAAGAGGACCTGGGACCACTGTTGTTGGTTCCATCTCACATGACGATGGCAGAAAGCTCGGCGAGCCAGCCTATGGGCTGCTAGCAGTCGTGGTCGAACAGCTGGGCGACGTGATCTGAGGCTGAAGTGGTGAAGACGGTTTGGTATGGCTTGACGGCTGAGGATGGTGTTATTTGCCATACAAAGCTGCCTTTGGATGCTGGTGGAAGTGGTATCCCGCTGCAATATAGGGCCTGCCTCTCGATGAAACGATCTTCTCTGGGAGTAGTCTGCCTAGGCCGACCTGACCTGGCCTCTCTTCAACGCTGTTGGTCGCCCTAAAAACGCTGATTCAGTCTAACAATAACTGAATGATGCACACCAAGTCGTCGCGCAACTTCAGCCTTTGCAATGCCATCTTGTATCCACGCAATCGCCCTGGTTTTGTCAAAGGTGCTAGTTTTTTCTTCGTGGTGGCATGGTGAGAAAAGGGCTGACAGTAACCAACCCCGCGCTTAAACAGCCAAAAGAAGGGGCATAAAACTCACTTGAGAGACTGCTCTTGCACGGGAAAAAAGAATTTTTCATTTTACACATCTTGTGTCGCCAGCAAGCTTGAGGCACAGTTAACGCAACTTTGCACTTTTTATCCCGCGCGGTAACGAGGTCACCAAGACCCCCGTGCGCACTACCAGTTGACACAGGCTGGATTACACACTGCTGTGTGAGATTCCATCATTGGTTGCCGCATAACAAAAAAAACCAATGTTTTTTGAAGGGATGAATCAACCCCCTGTGTGCAAAGGCCTGTGCTTAACTTTATGTGACTAGTATAATACACAGGAGGTTTGTTTTCATTATTCTTTCAACTTCATATACGTCTACGCTCCATATAGGGTCTGTGGCTCTAATTGTAACATCACCTGCCTCTCCAGGTGCATACAAGTATCTTACCTTTAGTCCAAACGGCANTGCACTGCCTCCGGTAGCTTAGTTTTACATCTCCTGTCTCTGATTTGAGGGTTCAAAGCACAACTTTTGCTGGAGGACACGATAGCCTAGAGATGTGATATGCTCAATTTCTTTTCGGGGAGTGTATGAGTAAGGGGTGTCTGGTGCATGTATGTGTATTCCCTAAACATTCGTGGGTATTATTATCCTGGCTGCATTCAAAGAAAGAGATCTTGTTGGTCCATGGATGATGCGGGAGCCTGCTAGTATGGAGAGAAATACAATATATATAAGTGTAGTCGCGGTAGATACATAGATAGATACAGCAGCGATGAGAGAGATGACAGTACAGACACGACAGACAGAACAAGACAGACAGACAGATCATGATAGATTCGATCGATAGGATGGATTATGTATGAAACCATGGTAATGAGTTATGCATATCGCCAGACACTAAAAATCAGTAGTCATATCATCAATGCAACCAAAGGTCTCCAGGATACCCATCATGAAGCACTTGGAACCTGAACATCTATTGACATCAGTTTAGGAGAGAAAACTACATACGTTTGATGGCGGCCATCGTTTAAAGCAACTCTCTCACAACCCGTCCCAGGAAACTGTTACGGGAGACATTGCAGAACGGGCAGAGAAACTCCCCCGACCTGCAGAGACCGGGGCTTTGGTACACAACCGACAGATCTGGTGAAAGGTTTATAAACAGTTTCTACAGTGCTGCATTCCATCAGTTAAATTAAGTGAGGAAAAAGAAGACTGTACTAAGCGATGCTTCGTTCAGTGACTGCGTATACGACCTCGTGGCATTTCAGAAAAAGCCAACATCAACCAAGGGCTTTCTTAGACAAACTCTCTCCCCCACCTGCCCGCAAAAGAATAGGAGAACCGAACATCGTACTCTAGTGAATCTCATGCTTCAATGCCAGGGACTGTCACTTCACAGCAAAATCGGTATGTTCAGGTAGGTCCAAAATCGGCAAGCCAGATTCATCAAGGCAGACGGCCACAACAAGAAAGTCAAAAACCGAATGAGGCCTTCAGCTCCTCATCCTCCAGAGAGGATGCCACAGGCCCATCAGTCCTGCTTTTTCAGGTCTGTCACCTTAACATCTTTGCACATGTATATATTTGTCTGTTTTCCTTTGTCTCTTTGCATCATTCTTGGGCTTTATACTGGGAAAACAGATCTCTCTCTCTCTCTCCTCTCTCTCTCTATCTCTCTCCTCCAGCTCTGATGTGGCCCTTTTGGGTCGGCTGGGCTATATAAGCAACATTCTCTCTCTCCCTCTCTCTCTCTCTCTCTCTCTCTCGGGGGGGCGTGAACTGTTGTACTCGTTTGAGGTCACCGTTGATTTCACTTCTACAATTAATAGTGAATTAAGACGACCACACGGTGATTTGCGTACCGAGAGTGCATCTGATTCTCTGCAGTAACCATGCCGTCTGCAGCACTGGAGTTTCGGGTGGTTTGTGGGCGTTTCGTCGCAATATTCCAGTCATTCATGATGAAGCGAGCAAACCAGAAATTCGCCATGCGTGCCGCCATTCTGACACTGAAGAGGAGAACAGACGGTGTCGTGTTAGGAATGGTCCTCACGTATTTCTTCTGGGGCAGTTTTCTTCTTCTTCAGTGTGGAGATGTAGAGAGTAACCTAACCGGGACCAACTACGCAGGGTAAAGGCAACACGAGACAGGCACGTCTGAACAGTGGGAACTGGAGTGGTACCAGGACCAGCATGGAAAGACCAGGCAATCCCCTAGGTGGAAACCAAAGAGACGCACCGAAAGAACCGAGCATGTCTGACCTCATGAACATGATGGAGTCCATGAGCACAAAAATGGACAACCGCTTCGGAGAAGTGACGTTGGAACTCCACACTCTACGAGAGGAGTGTACGGCGATGCAGGACGAGTTCCGGCGGCTGCGGGGGGAGATCAGTGGGCTGCGCCAGCAGAACGAAGAACTGAAGAAGGAAAACGACGACCTGACCAAGAAGATAGAGGACCTGGAGAGGAAAACAGACGACCTCGAGGGCAGATCAAAAAGGAACAACCTCATCTTCTATGGTCTGACAAGGAAAGAAAAATGAACCAATGCTGACTGTGAAAATGTGTTAAAAGATTTAATTACTGACAGCTTGGAACTTGCACAAGAAACTGAATTTGATAGAGTGCACAGACTAAACCACAAAGCTGACTCGCCCATCATAGCCAGATTCGTGTTCTACAAAACAGAAAGTGGAAGTGTTGAAGGCCAAAGGCAAGCTCCGGGGAACGAATATTTTCATTGGTGAAGACTTTTCTTTCTGTGTGAGAGAGGTTAGAAAGAGGTTGACTCCCCACTTGAGAAAAGCTAGAAGCGAGGGAAAACGGGCCACAATGGTTTTCAACCATCTTCTAATCGATGGCAATAAATTTACAGTAAACGATAACGACGAACTTGTAAAGATGAAATAATGTGTTGGCCGGCCCAAATACTCGTGTGAAAATAGAACATGGCTAAAGGGAACGCACAGTAGGGTGACACCGGTTTTGTTCACGCTGTGTGGCAGTGTAGGTGACACTGGGGTAGCACGTGCTGAGCGAGTTGTATCTGACAGCGTGTTGTCTGACGCTGGTTCCCCTTCCCTCTCAACTGCAAACGAACGTTCTGAATGTGAGTTACAATCTGAGAAGGGGTCTGTGTCTGATAATACACATTCTTGCCTATCCTCGGCCATTGTACATAATGCGATTGAAAATGAATGTCTGTGTATTAAATCCAAACCTTTTACATTTTTACACTGGAACGTTAATGGGTTACTTCCAAAACTACGCGATCATGATTTTTCTCTTTTGTTCGTTCGTTTGATTTCATTTCTTTGGCTGAAACTTTTGTAGAAAAATTTCACTCTTCTGTGTTTTGTGGTTATGAACTTTATTGTAAAACCAGCTATTAGACTCGCAGCTCGTGGTAGACATTCAGGGGGCTTGTGTGTGTCTGGTGAAAAAGGAGTTTTGCTCGTTTGTTAAAGTCTTGAATATTCAGTCTGATCATTTCTTTGCCTTTATTATTGACAAATCTGTGCTTGGTACCAATAAAAACGTGTTATATGTGTGTGCGTATGTACCTCCTGTGGATTCACCATACTATGTGCACTTTAATCTTGAAAATGGAATAAGTTTATTATTTGAATTATATATGATTGTATGCTCTCTTGTGATGATGTGTTTGTATTGATTAGTGGTGACCTCAATGCAAGAACTGCAAATTTTTCAAAGGATTTAGGAGAAAACATTTTAGATTTTGGAAATCAGTACTCCAGCGGTCCATTATGCACCAACAGGGATTCTGAAGATAAAAAATTGAACAATTATGGTAAAATGTTGCTTAATATGTGTACAAGTCTCTGTTTGTGTATTTTGAATGGTACGTGTGAGGGCGACCAGGACGGTCGCTACACATACGTATGTGAAAGCGGTAATAGTGTTAATGATTATTTTTTAATGTCAAGGGATATGTTTGCTAGTGTGTCTAACGACTGTACACTTAATGTTCATGAACGCATTGAATCCGACCACATGCCTGTTGTTCTGACTGTTAACGTTAACAGAGATAGATTGAATTATCCCAAAGAAAACAATGTAAAACAATTTGGTGGAAAAGTTTGTTTGGAATGAAAATTATAAAGACCAGTTTACCAACATGATGTGTTCCTCTGTGATTCGCAGAGAGTCGAAATGGCTATCAGACTAATTGATGTGAATGTAAATGAAGCTCTCAGTATTTTTAATTCTTGTTTAAAAGATGCTGCGAAATGTATGATAAAGCAAATAAATGTAAATGGATTTAGGGGATATGATGATTGGTATGACACTGAGTGTCGTCAAAGTAAAAGAAAGGCTAGAAGATTACTAAGTAAATCAAATCGTACCTTACTTTCAACTGATCGAGTTTTGTACTGTAATGCTAGGCGTGAATACAAGCATCTTTTGAAAACGAAAGAAAGAGCTTTTAACACGGCATTGTTAGAAAAGTTAGTAACATCTATAGATTCTCAGAAAGATTTCTGGAACACAGTAGGAAGATTAAAGGTGGTAAGAAACAGCCTTTAAATGATATTACTTTGGAGAGCTGGTTTGAACATTTTAAAGAGCTGCTTGAAAGAAAAACGATGTTGGTAATCTTATAACACAGCAACGTAATGATGACGAAAGTGCTGGAAACGATAGTGATAGCTGTCCTTTTAATCGCCCTATCTCAAATGAGGAAATTGTATTGTCATTACGAAAACTAAAAAAATGGCAAAGCTCCTGGACCAGATGGAATAACTGGAGAGATAATTAAAAACGCTTGCAAGTCAGAATTGGTGATTGGTTTTCTAAAAAGGCTTTTTAATACTTTGCTTGACAGGGTCTTTTTCCCAGAAATTTGGACAGAGTCAATTGTCCTTCCTTTATATAAAAAGGGCGATGCCAATGACCCAAACAACTATCGAGGTATATGTTTGAGTAATGTATGTAGTAATTGTATAGCACTGTTATTAATAGAAGACTCCGGGAATGGGTAGAAGAAAATAATCTAACTGGCGAGTTTCAAGCAGGATTTAAACAGAATTATTCAACAATTGATCATATGTTCACTTTGATGTCATTTGTTGAAAAGCAATTTTGGATTGAATCGTAAATTATATGTAGCTTTTATAGATTTTGAGAAAGCATTCGATTCCGTTAATAGAAGTATCCTTTGGCCTGTTTTGTTTTAAAAATGGTGTTAGGGGGTAATTATATAAGTGTATTATTTAGCATGTATGAATCTGTAAAAACAAGAGTACGCTGTGGAGGATGCCTTACAGATTACATATACTGTACATCTGGAGTAAAACAAGGAGATGTTTGCAGCCCTATTTTGTTCTCATTATTTATTAATGAATTAACGTTTGAAGTTATTAATTCTGGAAGACATGGCGTACGGTTTGTAAATGATGTTTTAGAGATATTCATCCTCCTTTTAGCTGATGATGTGGTATTGTTATCCGAAACTATTATAGGTCTGCAAACACAATTGAACAGTTTAGCAAGGGCTTCTGCTTCACTTCAGTTTAAAGGTTAACATGACTAAAAGTAACATAATAGTGTTTAGAAAAGGAGGTTACCTTGCTGCCAGTGAAAGATGGATGTATAATGGAAGTACAATGCCAGTAGTAAATGTGTACAAATATTTGGGTATATTCTTTTCAACACGATTGAGTTTTACATTTGCCTGCAAAGATCTTGTGAGCAGAGCTAAATACGCTTTGTTATGTATTATGAAAAAAATTGACAATATTGAATAACAATTCTTTGGCACTATTTCTAAAATTGTTTGATTCTCAAATTCAACCAATAGTACAATATGGTGCTGAGTTGTGGGGTATCAGTAGTGTGCTGCTGCTTTTGAAGTGGAGAAGATTCATTTATATGCATTGAAGAAGTTTTTGGGAGTATCTATGCATACGCCTAATGATTTAGTGTATGGGGAGACAAATAGGTATCCTATATATTTAGCATCTATAGTCAGCTCTATTCGTTATTGGTTAAAATTAACGAGAATGCAGCCACATAGGTTACCCCATAAAGCTTACAACATGTTAGTTGAGATGGATGCCAGAGCAAGATGAATGGGCCTCGCGAGTAAGATCAAGCTGTAGAGTGTATTTGGCTTTGTATGGGAAAGTCAGGGCGTCGGAGACATAGCTAGTTTTATTCTTGAATTTCGTCAGAGATTAATAGATTGTAGATGGCAAAGCTGGTACTCTCATGTTCAGGAAAGTGACAGGTTTAATATCTATCGGATGTTAAACGCAGAGCATAATGTGCCCGTGTATTTTTCTATGAACCTCGACAAATATTTGAGATACATCTTAACAAAATTTAGATTCGGTATCACAGAAATTAATAGACATTTCAATTGCTATAGACAACGCGGTGATGATAATCTCCTTTGCCCATTATGCCACGGGGCACTTGATAATGAAGTTTCATTTTATTTTTTCTTGCCAGGAACTAAGTAATGTTCGACAAGAGTTTATTCCGCAAAAATACTATAGACAACCATGCTTATTATTTAAGCTAATTATGTTAATGACATCAAGGAATGAAAACACTTATAAAGCAGTTCGCATTATATTTGAGCAAAGCATTTAAGATTCGAAGGTTTGTTGCAGCATAGGTTAATTTTTCATTAGTGTTTTCTTGATTGTTATTTTCTGTGTAGTAGCATTTGCAAATAGCAAACTATGTGCAGTGAAATTAATTAATGCTTCGAAAGGTTAAACTTTAAAAAGATTGTTTTTGTGGTTATGCTTTTATTTTGTTTGCTTCTTTGCTTTGGTTACAGAATATTGTTCTATCTTTGTACCCCCTTCTGAGGGGCAATCTCTCTCTCTCTCTCTCTCTGTGTGTGTGTGTGTGTGTGTTGTGTGTGTGTGTGTGTGTGTGTGTGTGTTAACTGTTCACATCTGGATATGGTTTTGTTTGGACAAATCAGGTTGTAGAAGAAATAAATGGTTTTTTTTTTCAATCGCATAATGGCAATGATTTGATCTGCCCACTGTGTAAAACAGTACAGAGGATGAGTTCACTTTGCTTTATGTTGTCCGCCACTAAATAGCTCAAGACAACAATACATTCCTGCAAAGTTTAATAGCTTTCCAAGCCGTTTCGACTAAGTTTACTTTTGGCATGCAAACGTGGAAGAACAATTAGAAATCTATCAATTTTCTTGCACAAAGCGTTTCAGTCGTGTGAGATTGCTGTCACGTAAAATACTATTCTGAAATAATAACTGGTATAGGAAACTGTGAGAAATGATTGTTCAGTTACTTCCCTTCATTAGGGGCAATGGTCTAAATATGAATAAAACATCTGAATCTGAAAAATCTCCTCTCTCTCTCTCTCTCGTGTGTGTGTGTGTGTGTGTGTGTGTGTGTGTGTGTGTTGTGTGTGTGTGTGTGTGAGAGAGCGAATGCGTGCGCGCCTCTCTCTCTCTGTCTCTCTCTCTCTCTCTCTCTCTCTCCCTCTGTCTCTGTACATTTTGTGTGTGTGTGTGTGTGTGTGTGTGTGTGTGTGTGTGTGTGTGTGTGTTCGCGCGCGCGCGCGCGTGTGTATGTGTGTGTGTGTGGCCACCTTATAATTTTCATCAGGCCTCAGAAGGCGTGTTGTGTTCGAATCGCTCGCTGACCAAACAGCCGACTGTGGCTTGAAAATGCCGGTCGAACAACAACATTGAGGTGCTTCTTGTTATCAGACAGCAGAAGTGTGGAGTCAATTCTTCCACAAAGCCATTTGTCATTACTTTGAACTCGCTTCTTGAGGAGAAGCAAATATACCAAACGATTCTAATCACTTGATCAGCGGTCTGCCCGCGAAGTAAACGTCAGTTCCACCAAACGCCCTCCCTCCGTCTCACCCCAACCCCAGCACCTCAACCACCCTTGCCCAAGACCTTCCGGCTCCGAACCTCTGCCGATGCCAGTTCTCAGTAATAGCCTCTGTGGTGGTAATACACAGTAACGCCCCCACACAGACAGAATCTCTCTGGCCCATTTCTTTCACTTCTTACGGGAAGATTAAGGATGGGTTAGTATACTGTAATGGATGGTTCGTGAGAGACTGTGTGTACCAGTATAACCCTGTGTCTGTTTACCCGCAAATGTGTGTGTGCGTGCGTGCGTGCGTGCGTGCGTGTGTGTGTGTATGTTGTATTGTGTGTGTGTGTTTTGTGCGTGTGTGCGTGCACTCTCTCTCTCTCTCTCTCTCTCTCTCCCCCCCCCCCCCCCCCCCCCCCCCACTTCTTGGATGTTTTAGGGAAATCATAGGATAAATGGATAGTTTGTGGGAGACTGTGTATTCTTGTATATCCTGTGTGTGTGTCTGTTTACCATTCTCTTTATACCATTCCTTGACCTTACGCTGGAAGACAATGGATAATTGTTTTTCTGCTGCGCGCGCGACTGTGTGTACTCTCTCTCTCTCTCTCTCTCTCTCTCTCTCTCTCTCTCTCTCTGGCATGCATTTTTACGGAAGACTTAGGATGGGTGTCTTCCCTTTAAATAGATGGTTTTGTGGGATATTGTGTGTGCAAATGTATCCTGTGTCTGTTTACCTTTGTCATTTCTGAAAGAGATTAACATTTTTCATCTGATCTAAGACTTTATATGGAAAAAAGATTTTATCGAAATTTCTGGTGCGTTTGTTAGAAGGTTGCTTTTTTATTTCATTTCTTTTTTTTTTTGTCTGTTTGTTTTCAAACATTTTATTTCCTTCTTCAACACAAGCATTTGTTATATCACATTATCAGTCATGATCCATTCACAATGATTTTAATTTAAAAAATGTTATTGAACATGTATCAATAAGTGAATGGGATTCAGTTGAAGAGGTTTTTTTTTTTTTCAAAAAATACATCAGAGGAAGACAAACCAAAGCAAAAGGGGACAAGGATGAAATAATAACAACATAATATAACCCTAACTTTACATATATAGAATTGAAATAAAGCAAACTAAGCACACACACACACACACACACACACACACACACACACACAGAGTTCTATATGTCACAGATTTACAAGTACAGGGGCAGAATGGGCAGCTAGAGGAAGGAGGAGTTGTAACAATCTTCATACACTGAAATAGGTGGTAGAGGCAGGGTGGTAGTCTCCTGATGGTAGTCACCCCACCCTACTGACCTTGGGCCGAAATAGTTAATCGAAAGTTCCCAAGGACAGTTTAAAGGCACCACCAACGAAGACCACGAAATTGCGCATTAATACAATTCAAATCTCTATATGGGTACCATATAGAGGCATATCCTAAGAATGAAAAAGCTTACATGTATAGATATAGTATTCAGCAAAGTAGCATATTTATAATAACACATAGCTGATCAAGAAATGGACATATTCTGTCATTCTCTTTCAGTTTTGCTACCTAGTTCAGATCATTATGTATCATACACTCTCTCTCTCTCTCTCTCTCTCTCTCTCTCTCTCTCTCTCGAGCTCTCTCTCTCTCTCTCGAGCTCTCTCTCTCTCTCGAGCTCTCTCTCTTTCTTTTTCTGGTTCAGTCTCTCACTTCCTATCTTAAGTATAGTACCACATCTGTTTTTACAGAATCAATATTACACTTTAATTTGTAATGAGATTATTGATAATATTTGCTGAATTAGAAAAAATCTTAACTAAACAAAGGCAAATACACCGACCATTTTTCATCAGTCATGTCTGTTTCCATCGATAGACGATGCACCATTGCTCAGTCATATGTCTGTTTTTCAAGAGAGGCAGAAAGGCTCTGATAACTGGTTCTACATTTTGTAGTCTGCATTTGTATATATAAAATTTTGCTAGTAGTATTATCAGATCTATCACATGATCACTCTTTACATTTGCTTTTGTTCCAAACATGATCAGTTCTTCATCCAGCAGAAAGTTTTCAGCGTGTTGGCATAATTGAAATTGGGTCCAGAACAGTTGGACAACTTCACAACCATAAAGCATATGAATTATTGACTGCTCTTTTTGTTCACAAAACCTGCACATTGAAGAGTTTATAATATTTCGTACAAATAAATATCTCTGTGTTGGAGGAAGCCTATGTACAACTCTGATTTGAAACCATCTTAACTGTGAATCAAGAGATGTTTTGTAACAGTGAGAGAAAATATGTTCCCAGTTTAAATTATCAAATGCACTGTCCCATTTTAGCACACAAGGTGGGTCAACATTATCATCATTTAAACATATTTTGTACAAATTTGTTGCCTTTTTTAAAATACAGAACCACACTTTGTTGTCTGTGCATTTATATCTGCTTGTTTAATATTATGTTAAGCTTTCTACCATAAGATCTCGATGCCTGCATATGTAAGAAAATTACTTCTTGTATCTGGATACTTGTTACAGAACTCATTATAGTTCATAAAGTTATCATGACCATTAATTAGTTGTTTAATGTAAAAACTGCCATGGTCAGACCATTCTTATAGAAACACAGGTTTTCTTCTTCTTCTCAGAACATTAGGATTGTAGTGAATACATTCAGACATGAATTCATCCACTGTGTGTGGACAAGACTTTGCAGCGATTTTCTTGTAATGCTTTAGTATATCCTTCCAGAAAGGATTATCAACTCTTTGTTGTGTAGTGTTTACATATTCCATGTCAAAGTTTTGTAACATTTTTGACTCTGGTATCATTTTATAGTAAACTCTTTCCAAGTGGATTCCTCTATCAGTCTTTTTCAACCAGCTGATTTTCATCGCTGACAAAAAGATCTAATATTAAGCCTTCTTAAAGCACCTTTTACTATATTCTTTACACACTATAGACTTTTTTTTATTTTACTTTGTTTTTCATTCCAAAGAAAGGTATAAAGTTCTTTTTCTAAGGAGATCAGGAAGTTGTCGGGGGGGGGGGGGGGGGGGGGGGGGGGGGGGTGGTAGATTAATCAAGAGATGCAGAGATGCAGAATTTTTGAAAATACTAGTATTTTGATTACTGTTATTTGTCCAGCAGGAGTTAGCTGACGTTCCCCAATAATTCATTCTTCTTCTTTTTTTTTTTTTTTTTTTTTTTTTTAGCTGTCCCAACGTCTGCGCCACCTCAGAGGCAGTGCACCCACGCCGCTTATTCCGACACCCCGTTCACAGCCACAGCCCGGCTGGTCCCGCCGCAGCCCCGGCACCGGCAATCCACAGGGAGCAGTCAATGTCAAGTCGTCAAGAGGCAACCCACCAGAGGAGACACTGCACTGCCGCCGAGTCACTTCGGTGGTGTTCAGTGGCGCCTGTTCTGATCTAACATACGCAGGACACCACCTACTAAGCCCCCTACTGACGACAATAATTGCTTAGTCGCGGAGCCGGCGCGAGTGAGCTCTCCCTCCGGAGGGCGCCACCACGTCCGTCCAACGACAGCCCCCATGGACTCGCCGATACCGTGTGACCCCGACGGAACCAATCAAGGCCACAGACGTGGAGAGGACATCGAAATTGAGGTCACCATGAGAGCAGGGCATGAACGGGCCACAGAATTTGAGACATTTTTTTTTTTAATGCTGATCGATGAGAATGAGGATGATTAAGATGATGCTACCGATTTCCATTTTGGTCTGAGACTACATGACAGGGCTGTACTCTACGCTTCCTTTCATGATGTATCCCGGCGTCAACCAGGCACCTGCAGTGTTGTTGGTCAGCAAATTTGAGCAACACACTCAGAAACGCATCCATTAAGTGGATGAAACTCGACTGTGTGGTCCCAGTCTTCCAACTGAGTCCGCAGCAAACTCAACTCTGGGTAGGAGCCGGTCGGGGCAGAAAAACCCACATGACTCTGATGGGATTCGAACCCACGACCTCCCAGCCGGGAGTCCGCGACGCTAACCACTTCGCCAGGGCGGCTGGTATAATTCATTATTCTTTTCATGGCATTGAGTTTGTCTTCATAAGTAAGTCTAACTATAGAGTTGGTATCCTTTGAGAACTTGATTCTTAGAATTTTAAATGTTCCAGGGTCCCAAATGAAGTTTTTGTCTCCCATGTACTGAATCCCACAGTTTCTTCTTCGTCCAAGCGGTACTACTTGACTTTTTTCAATCAAATTTATTTTCAGCCCAGACTTTCTTGAGAAGCTAGTTAAGGCCGACACAGCTTCGATGAATGGTCTTTCATTTCCATCCAGAAATAGAGTAGTAGTATCATCAGCAAACTGAAAATTCAGAGTGTCTTTACCATTGATGGTTAACCCTTTGATAGTAGTGTTAGTACACATCATGATTGACAGAATTTCAGCACAAAGGTAAGGTGAAGCTGGGTCACCTTTTTCTCACTCCTCTTTTTATTGAGAACCAAGAGGAATATTGACCATTGACAAACACACATATGTGGAAATATTTATGTAAGAAGTGCTTATCCATCTTATCATATCAGGGCCAAATCTGAATACTCGTAAACATTTCTGTAAAAAAAAAAGTGCAAGATACACTATCGAACGCTTTCTCAAATCAACAGCAAATAATAGACCAGAATTTTTTTCTTTTTCTGCATATATTAATGTGTCATAGATAAGACGAATCTTTTCACCTATGTCGCGGCCTTTTAGGATGCCTTTTGGCTTTCATTTAGAATTTTGTGTAAAACGCTTTTTAGCCAGTTAGCAATACATGCAGAGGCTATCCTATATGCTACGTTTACAAGGGATATGTGACGCCAGTTCTTACTAAATCGCTTTGGCTTATCGTCTTTTGGAATGCAAGTAATAGTGCCTTGGCGTCGAGTAACAGATAATTGGCCTGCCTTGAATCCTTCATTAACACAACGCACAAGAAAGGCACTTAAATCAGAAAAGAAAAAAATTATAGAATTCTGCTGTAAATCCATCTGGACTGGGCTTTTGAAATTGTTTATATTTTCTTAGTGCGATGGCCACTTCCCGAAGGGTAACCAGTCCCTCGATGCTCTCACTATCTTTATATTCAATACTGGGGCTTTAAGAGAATCAACATGAT
>JADBJO010009982.1:95000-102960 GCA_016801955.1 Conus betulinus
CTTGTATAAGCTTGTATAGGCTTTCTAATACTTTGCATAGTACAGAGGTAAGTGAAACTGGGCGATAGTTTCCTGGATCTGATTTTCCTCCCTTTTTGAATATTGCCGTCACCTCGGCCGTCTTCCAGTCCTCGGGTAAAATTCCAGTCTCGAGAGATGTGTTGAACAGAAGACAGAGAGGGCTGGCTATTTCATTGCACACTTCACGTAGGACTCGAGGAGGAATATCATCTGGACCCTGTGCTTTATCAGGTTTGAGCTCTTTCAGTTTCTGTTTTACCGCTGTGCCACAAACTGATACACCCTGTGAATAAGAACATTCACTTAAGTTAAGTATATTGCTCACATCTTCATGCGTAAATACACTTGAAAAGAATTTATTCAAAACATAAGCTTTTCAGCATCAGCTGTAGCCATGGAACATTTTCTTTTTTCAAAGTGCTTATACCAGTATTGCTTTTGAGCCTCTCCTTGATATATTTCCAAAATTTCTTTGGGTTGGTTTTGCACTCTTTAGCAATTTCCTTTTCATACCTCTTTCTGTCTCTTTTCAGCATTTTGTACGTAGATTCCGTTCATTTATGTAACTGAGATAATCTCGACCAGATCTGGTATTCAAATATCGTTTAAATAATTTGTGCTTTTTCTTAATTATTCTCATTGTTTTCTTATTCATCCACATGGGTATCATTTTTTTTCTTTGCGCCTTTTTCACCTTGGGTATGCATTTCTCCATTCCCTCCTGAAGGACACTTTTGAATTTTTGCCACATATCTTCTACCTCATTCACAGGCAAATATGACCAGTCTTTTTCTTTTAAAAACTCTCTCAATTTATTGTAGTTACCCCGCTTAAGATTGTACGCATACTTGCATTGTTCCTCATTCGATTCATAGGTAACATTCAACTCAAAAACTAAGACGTCATGGTCACTGTTGCCGAGTGGGTCTTGGTGTTCAACCTCTGAAATCAGGGTTTCATCATTCACTAGTACTCAGTCGTCCAAGGTAGGGTTCTGGTTTACTCTCCTCCTTGTATACTGCTTCACCTGTTGGATGAGGAAAGCATCTTGTAGCCTCATTTTTATTTCCTCCACTTTATCACCTGATAAATTTCCATCCCATCTTACAAACGGAAAATTGAAGTCACCATGACGCATACTCTATCATACTTCGATATGACATCTGACTCAAGCACGTCAAAAAGTTTCTTGTCATTGTCCTCATCAGATGTGTTTGGGCTGCGATATAAACAACCAATAAGGGCATTTCCATCATTTATTGTGCAGAATGTGCACCACACACTTTCACGGTATCCCAGAGTATCAAATTCATCACATTCTCTAGCATTAAGTCTCTTATCAATGTAAAATGCTACTCCTCGATGGCGGTTTTTGTTCATAAACATATCATATTGATCATTCAACAGGTCATCGGATAATGGTACGCACAGATCATACACAGAAACTTAAATATGTTTCAGAGAATGTCAATATACGGGTTCAAACCCACCACATCTATTTGCTTTGAACCCCCCCCCCCCCCCCCCCCCTTTCTGCATCCCTTTTTTCCTATTTTGCTCTGAAACCCCTGTTTTTTGCAAATAATAATAATAATATCAAAAACAGCAAATAAAAGATGTTAAAGGGGGCTTGCTCGGCAAAATAGATGTGGTGAGTTTGACCCCGCATATTGACATTCTCTCTGGCCTATCTAAAGTTTAAAGGCATTAATCATCTATCTCTCTGGCTCAATCATAAAAAAAATATTATAAATTTTTTGCAAAACTCTGTTTCTTATTTATTTTATTTCAATTACTATTAATAAATCAGAACAAACAACCAGTTTTCCGTCTTGGTTAGTTATTTTTACACACAATGCATTTAACCACCCTCCAGTTAATTCTTTAATTGTCTCTTTCATCAAATGTGTTTAGGTGATAATTGCAATAACCACCCACCTTATTTGATGGTAGTGCTCTCAAAACTGTAGATGATTGACCATCAAATAAATTACTGTTTTTAACTCTTGTAAATGGACATACAAGATTGGGTTCATGAGAAATCAGACGGTTTATTACCTTCAAATTGATAGGTGTCATCCTTTGTACTAATACGATAAGCTCTCTGTCACTACTGTGGAAACCAAAATTCGAGCAAGGCCTCTAGGAAAAGTGTACTCTCTTCTTTCTTCTAGTGGAAAATGCATAGTAATTCTGAGGTTTGCCTCATTAATTTTTAGCAATATGCCAAATTCGATAAATACTTCTTTTAAAGAACAAAAGCTGTAATAACCTTCTGGTTACCAATATTAATCCAATTATTTTGAGCCTCTTCATATATGTTAAACCACATAACTTTAAAACCAAGTTCAACCCTATACTGACCGCGTGTATTATCAAGTGGATACTTTAAAAACACGCGCTC
Organism: Conus betulinus; assembly: GCA_016801955.1. Lineage (NCBI taxonomy): Eukaryota > Metazoa > Mollusca > Gastropoda > Neogastropoda > Conidae > Conus > Conus betulinus. The sequence goes on from JADBJO010009982.1 coordinate 97,426, forward strand.
GTTTTGTTTGGTTATATAACTGTGCATTTTTTAAAAACAATTTTAAAAAAAACTAAAATAATCAAACATGGACCTTTCAAATATAACGAAAGTGACACCTACAATGTAGGGGCGTTTTATAACCCCAAATCACTGGACCTCCGTACACTAACCATTGCAGTAGCTGCATCATTCGGCTTTCGAGCCAGACTTGTAAACCCCCTACAAAAATACTTAAATCCCCCAATAAAAAGTGGTATGAAAGTAAGTATGTGGACATTTCACCCTATGGCTTGTTATCAAAATCAGTTAAATTTTGCGATTTACTGCGCAACTACTGGCTGCGGTGTTTCATACGCAAACCATTTAAAACACCCCAATCTCTTAGTAAGGTCAGTATATAATTTTCATGTTTACTACCAACTGAACTAGAAGTAGCCCTTCCCAACGAAAAAGGGTTTGATCCATTTGCCAACACAATGAACAAGAATACATATGAAAGAATCTGCAATTAATTTAACATTAACCCTTCAACTGATTTTAAACAAAAGTTAGACCGTAATCACGGGTTGGGCACATTGTATTTGTGAGGTGAACACAGAGAATATGACTACTGGCCTGGGCACACCTCTTTGGGCCAAACCCACAAATTAGATTGGGGTCAACAGAAAAAAAACACCCTAACGCCTGGACAACATTTATCTTAGATGAAAGTGAAGGCCTAACAATGCCAGGAGTGCAAAGACTTAATGACTCCATAAGAAATACGTTTGGTGTCTATTAGGAGCGCAAGCACTGACCCGGTCTAGCATTGTGGGTCAATCTACAGGCTTCGATGCAAGAAAACAATATTTGGCTAATTTAGAGAAGATGCTATTAACTCCGCTGTTGATTTGCCTTCCAGCATAGAAAGGTACCCAAAACGTTCTTGTACATGCTAGGTCAAGGGTTGACTTTGTTGTTGGCTATGGATTATACATGCTACCCTCTGACCTTAGACTACACAAATTGGCATGATACAGAATTATAATAATAACATTCTCATAGCTGGAGATGACCAAAACTTAGGACATAATCAAGACTTAAACACAAGGCCAGCACCATCCATTTAAAAAATATCTAGCTCTGAACAACCAGAAAGCGACCCACCACCAGTTATAGAAAGCAGCCCACCATCAGAAAGCAGCCCACCAGCACCTGTTAATATACCCCACCCCTGACAGACACACTAGTGAAAAACAGCTCGTGTTGTGTTTTTAACTTTTACTGGTTTGGCTATACTTTATTTCACTAAAAAAAGTAAACCAGCTGCTATCACCCCCAATGTCCACAGATGGTCAGCCATATAACCAGCCACTTTACCTATAGTAGACAAAACCCAACTAATAACACTGCCCAACATACCAGGCAGAGAATCAAGTGCTTTAGCAGCTAACTTCTTTAATAAATTTGACAGGTGGTGTAATTGTTTTCTAATCCAACTTTTACCAGGTCGAGGCGCTGGATGCACTACTGGTCCTGTTGGTGCATTGCCAGTTAATGCATAAACGAGTGTAGAGATAGCAAACCCATTGGCTGTTAATATACTAACTATTGTAATCCCCTGCTCTCTGAACATAGTCGTTATGCTTTCTGCTAATATAGTGTTTTCATAAAGTATTTGGTTTATAGTTTCTCTGATTCTGTTTGTTTGTGACGCTAGCTGTGCGCGATTAGTAGACAACAATTCTAGCCTAGATGATCTTTCTAGCATTAAATCTTGTATTTTCTGCTGTATTCTAGCTTTTTTCTTCTTGCCCTAAATTGTTAGCATCTGCATCAGCCAGTTTATTTTGTTCTTCTTCTATTTGTCTGTCCAGCTCACCAAGTTTTGCCACATTGCTTGCTAGTTCACCTCTTATTGTCTTTAGAGCAGCTTTAAGACCAATGATTTCACGCATAGGCACGGAGAATCATCAATTGTTTTTAATGCCGTCTTCTCACTGGAACTCGTTTCAATCTCTGCTATTTGTTCATCTGCTTGTCGACTTAAATCTTGAAGAGGGATGATTTGCATTTCAGGTTGTGTTTGCAACTCTCGCTCCAAGTTCTGTAAAAAAAAAAAAAAATAACAACCTCAGGCCTTAGACGTGAAATATTTAATCGTTCTTGGTCGGCAATAGAGAGATCTCTAATAATTGTGCTCTTACTTAAAAACTGGGTTGGGTCTGGTTTTGTAGTAACTCTTACACGGTCTCGTTTACTAGTCCTTATATACAAATGATTATTTTCTTCCTCAAAATCGTTAGGATCAACTACTTCTGGTAGCTCTCGTCCTATGCTTCTATAGAATGATTCAATTCTTGCTCGCAATAGTTCTTGACGTTGTCTAGGGAGTGAAGAACCTACTCCTTCAAGTTCTTGACGCAATGAAGGGAGTGAAGGACTTGCTTCTTCATCTTCTTCAACAGGATCAAGCACGTCACAATCTTCATCCATATTTATAGTATTTTTTTTTTCATTTTATGAAAAAATGAACTCATACGGCTGCGATCTTGATCCATACAGAAATGTGAAAGAACCTATGGGCGTAAAGGGCATAAGACAGACTGTACTTGTTATAAATAATCCATCAACAGTCCAACCCAATCAAGGGATAACAGTCAGATTCCCTGATCTTGGTGCCGATGATGTTATAATGCCAGACACGACTAAATTATCATTTAAAATAGATATTAGTTCAGTAGATCCTAATGTTACTGTTGTTGCCAACTTGGGCAGGGCTATTATTAAATCTATGATAATCAAACTGGAAGGCAGAGAAGTCTTCTCGCTAAGCAACGCAGACATTTTTACACTCTATTCTGATCTATGGCTGCACAGAGGAGAAAGAAAAGATAAAAATTTATCAGGGGAATACAGGGTCCAAACGGCCTTAAACACAGACTAAATGCTGGGGATGCGGAAAAAAAAATAAAACAGACCAGGCAGTAGCACTGGCATTTGGTAATAGATTTTGCATTCCTCTAGATTTTGAATTTGTTGAAGACGCATCAGCCATATTACCAAGGCGCACTAAGAGACAAACATACTTATGAATTGACATTTAATACTAGCGAGTCTGTTATTTTATGCGAAGATCCTGAAGCTAAATACACAGTCAGTGACATCTCTCTTGAGTTTGATGTTGTTACTAACTCTGAACTGGCTAGAACATTCTTAAACCAGTATCAAAGTTATCAGTTATTTTTTAAAGAGTTGTGCACCACATTACAGAGAATAAGAGCAAACAAGACACAGTCTGGAACGTGGCTCTAAGTTATTCTCTCAGGTCGTTAAAAGGAATTTTGTTGTTGTTTACTGAAGACACAACTGCCTTTCACAGAGAAAGTGAGACGTTTTATAATCCAAAAATTGAGCAGTTGTCTTGCACAGTAGATGGTAAGCCTGTTTCAGTTGTATTCAGCTGGACTTTTACCTCACCAACACTTTGATGAAATAAAGAAAATTGTTCGCCGGAGGAAGACAAACAAATCCTACAGCAGATCTTGTGTGTACAAAACATCACCTTCATGATGTAAGACTCGAAGATTATTTAACAAGAAAATATAGGCTGTGGCTAGATTTTAGATCAACAATATGACAGAAGATTGCATGGAAGTGGAAGAAGGGTAGGAGCAGACGGCATAAACATACAGATTAATAAGAAAGCAGAGGAAGATGACCAGTTAAAAATGCACATTTTTGTGGTCTGTGACGCCCAGCTAAACATTGAAGAAAAAGGCTAAAAGAAATAACCTATTATGAACAGATGGATGAAACAGGCTAAAAGAAATAGCTATTAAAACTAGAGATGGACAGTTTGAACTTTTCACCCAAAGATCCGCACTGTTCGCTTATTTGCGGGATTACTGGGTGTGGGAAAACAGTCTTCATACTTGATTTGTTACAAACAATCTACAGGTTTCATTACGAGTACATTGTCATATTCTCTACAACCATTAAGCATGACCAGCCTTACAAAGAAAGGCAGTTTTGTTTGGACAGATGAGAATATTTTTCTTGTTGATCCCAGTAATAAACTGAGTGACTGTTTAGAACATTATTACAGGCTATTGAGGGAACTGAAACACTGTTTATTACTGATGACTGCTCAGCCGAGCAAGACATTGTTAAAAAAAGAAAAACTCTATCTAAGCTAGCCTTTAGCGTCCGCCATTCTGTTTGGCTTTTAACTCAGAAGTACAATACTGTCTTAACAGACTTTCGATCGCAGTTAAAATCGGTCATCTTATTCTATACTAAGGACAAGGATAGTTTTGAAGACTGTTTGCGTGAAAATTATGTAATAAGGGACAGGGATGAACTAAAAAAAAGTAAAAGATCAGTTAGAAAAATCTAAGCACGCTAAACTATGTTTACGGACTGACCTGCCAGTTCAATATGTTTGTTTATTACAATTTTTTCATATTTAAAACATGTCACGTGGACCAGAATCAAAAAATACAACTAGCTCCCAAATGTGTTTCAGTAGAGCTAAAAGACCTAGCAGACACATCTGAGTTTAATCTAATAGGAGAGCCAGGCAATGTTTATGGATCTGAATACAACAATGAAGGTGTTTACAAACGAACAATAATTGAAGACAAAAAAAACGGCCGCATCATCCTAAACTAGAACAGATAAGAAATCTAACGGCAGACGATTATGGCAAACACGAATGCAAACTTTATAGACAGGACAGAAATTGGGTGTTGCTTCCTGAAATTGACTGGGATTTGAAATTTGACTTACTAAGCCCTAATGTATACTTTGATAAGAAAAACAATTTTTAGAAAAGCTTTGAACGCAGGAGCCCTTCTTGTTAGCCTTGTCCCAGGAACACAACAGAAAAAAGCAGATAGAAATAAAGCCATACGGAAGAAGAGAATATATGTTAAGCAGAAAGAGGCCCTTAGCTGAAGTAGGAGACGACACAGTGACCGTACAGTTTCTTCCCAAAAGGCCAACTGCCTAACAAATTTACAATGTTTTTTGTTTTATTAGCTACTCCAGGGGAGTCCGTTTGTAGTTTGCCAGAACACGTGTTAACGAGGGGAGTAACAATAACGTCCGAAAACTTAGATGGACCTCTCAGGCTTGTTATTGCTATTACAAGAACGTGGATGAAATAAACACTTTTGTATCATCTGACAAAGCCACTGTGAATGTGACACAAACCAAACTAACAATACTTGATTTTATTTTCATTAAGTATGTTGATTTTATTGCGTTTTACTCTGTTGATGAAGAACTGTCAGACGAGTTAATAAGACAATTTATACAAAATTAATTTTGATTAAAAATGGATGAACAGGCTCAACAGTTTAGAGATTGAAACACATGACCGAACTTGAAGAGGAAATAAAAAGCGATTTGGATAAGTATAATGCTGCCTAGAAAAAATATGCTTCAGCTTTGAATGCCCTTTCTTATGTAATCACTGGCTCTAGTGTTGTAGCCAGCCTGAGTACTGGATCTAGTGTTGCTGTTTTAGCTACTGGAGTTGGATCACCGGTGTTGGTTTGGGGTTAGGTG
>JADBJO010009983.1:25000-36844 GCA_016801955.1 Conus betulinus
TCCCCTCCCGTTCGGCACCTTCAACGCCCACAAAACCGGAGAACCGCCCCTCTCGGTTGCCTCCCTCTTCTCGCACTTCGTCTCTCACCTCCACCAGCTCTCTGAGAGCAGCCTGTCTCGGGCCGCCTCCCCCTAAGCCCTGTCGTGTGCCCCCTCCTTCAAGTACAAACACGGCCGACGGTGCAGATCCGCAATCAGCACCTGTACGAAGACGACGGCCGGGATTACACAGACGTTAACCAACTGTCAGGTCCCCCCAGTTGGGCGGGAGATCTGGATCCAGACAGTTCTCCTCCGCCTCACCCTTCTGTGTCTAAAAGTCGCTCTTTCCACCATAACAGAACGAAAGAGATTGTGAACGGCCAGTTTGAACAACCTACACAAAGGTTACCAGACCTTACCCCACAAGCCCAAAGCTGCGCAGGCATCAGCCGTGCGTGTCTCCGCGCAGTACCGACATGAATCATGGAAGTTCGCACAGCCATGGCAACGATCATCACGTGAACGGCTTCGGGGACAACAGACCGTTCACCCTCCCCGAGACCCATCCCGCGTCCAGAATCGGCGTGGACAGCTTCCAGTCCACCATCTTTCCCTCAGCCGACAACCGACTTTTGGACTCTGGGGTACTCCTGCACACCAAGTCTCTCCTGCTGGCCAGCAACGCCCGAGAACTGGCCAGTCACATGACCAAGGCTGACCTCGACGTGTGGAGGGTCACGGGGAGAGGACGACCTTGACCTCGGCTTAGGGGTCACTTCCGGGATAGAGTTGTGCACCTTGCCTCAGGGAGAACAGCTACGGAAGGACGTCATTGAGAGGTGAGGGTGAGGATGAGCCAGTTTTGAACCGTGAGGTGGTCGGTTCTAACGGTGGTCGGCGATGAAGATGTAGATCATTGCGTGATTGAAAAGGGAGGTGTCGATTAAAGTGTCATCCAAAACAGGGGCTAATTTGTAACAGAATAATGAGATGGTAAATCATTCCATAGATGCGGAGTGCGATGCGTGCGCTTCTGTGCGTTTTGTTGCGTTTTGGGCGTGGTGGGGTGTGGTTGTGTTTGTATGGGTTTGTTGTTGTTGGGCTGGATTTGCGCGGTGCGCGCCTCCGCGCGGCACAGGGGGGAGCAGTATTTGAAGCCTATTCCTATCGGGCGAGCTTTTTGGTTTTTTGTGGTTGTGGATTTGTTTAAATATTTTCATGTTTTTACTTGATGAAATGCAGTTTTGATGTTTATTCTGGATGTTTACTTGTGTGTGTTTATTTGTTTTGGTTTCGTTGTACGTTTTATTATTTTTTTTTGTGTGTGTCCAATAGTGTTGTTCTGGGGTTGCTTGTTTATTAACTTCGGCACAACGTGGTGGTTGTAGTAGGGTTGCGTCATTATGTTGTATTGTAAGTCTTGTTTGTTGTTTTTTTTTGTTCGGCTGGGTACTGCTGGTGGTGGTACGGTGAAAAGGGCTAAGATTTTGGAAGAGATGTGTGGGGGGAGAAGCATTAAGATCGTTAGCTGTGGGGTGGGGTGTTTGTATTCGACAGACGTCCTGTTTGTGTTTTGTCTTGGATGTTCTCTTTCTTTTTTTCTAGTATTTGTTTGTCTTTTCTGTTAATCCCGAAAGATACACTCTAGTTAGTGGGAACGGGCAGCCAGTGCTGGTTCTCGGTGATATCAATACCGTTGTTGTGGTTGAGTTTTGCGCCTGCGTTATTATGTGGTTATTCTCCCAAGGTGTCTTTTACCATGGGGCCGTGGGTAAGGTGTTCTTGTGACTGGTGTGTTCTTTGGGTTAGGTGGGGGAACGTGGTTGGTTCGAAGGAGAGTTGTCTTGCGGGGTGCACGATGTCACGGAACCGGTTCGGGGTGGCGTCTGTTTTTGAGTGGTGGTTTTTGTTCGTGGTTTTGAATGATGGTGCTGAGGACGTGTAGGGGATATAGGGAGGCAAACCAATGGAACGCCGAGGCAAAAATCCCCCGGACCAAAAGCCCCGTGGCGAGGCGAACCCGCAACCCCAGATGAAGGCCGGCGCGCTAACCACCGACGATGCGGCCCCCAAGACAGGTATGAGTAATGCGTACCTGAAGGGGCCCCTGAGCCCATGAGTTTTTGTGGGGTTTTGTTTTTTTCTTTTTTTTTTTCTCGTTTTTTTCCCTCTTTTTTTCCTCTTGTTGTGATCAAATAAAAAGTGTGTTTTTATGTTGTTTGTTTTTTGTTGTTTTTAGTTCTGTTGGGTGTTTTGTGGGGGGAGCTTCGTAAGTGCGGGGGGACTGAGAGTTATGGGGGGGCTGGGTGTGACAGGAGAAGTTGAAAGCTTACGCATTAGGGGTTGTTAATTTTATGGGATTGGTTTTGGTGTGGTTGTAAGATGCGTTGGCTTTGGGTGGTGCAAGGGTAAGAGTTGGGGGGGAATCGTTGTGTGTGTGTCAGAGGAGGTGCAGGAAGCAAGGAGAACCAGAGTTTGTTTTTTGGTTTTTTTGTCATTTCTTATTAAGAAGAGTACGCAAAGGACCGGGGAAAGGAAATAGGACAAAGAGGCGAAATTATGAATGTTACTTTTTCGTCGGGTTCTAGGTCCGTGTTTTGGAATTGTGTGGAGTTATGTGTTTGCTGGTTTGTTTTGAGCGATTTCATTGTCCTGGGGGTGTTGTTGTTAACACTGTTGATTCGTTTTAGGTTAGTGGTGTGTTGGTAATTGTCGTTTGTTGGTGTTTGTGGTGGTTTTGGTCACTGAGTGGTGTGGGAAGGGGTTTTTTTGGGTTTGGGATGTTGGGTGTATACCGGAGCAGCAAGAAGCACAAGAAAAACAAATTCAACAGAAGCGAAGGTTGTTTCAATTATATATGGAATAATCGTTAGAAAGGATTGGTATTAGGGCATTCGTGTCCTGCATATGGTTCTCGTTCTTTAGGGTTTTTCGGTGGCGTTTTTTTTGTTCGTCCCGCTCATTTTTTTGTTGAAGTTATATTTAACTAAAACACGACATGTAGAAATCATTAACCTCGCTCTTTTTCAAAATGTAGTACAGATGAACCCTTTTTGGCTAGGTTCTGAGGTTGGCGTTTGTTGCACAGTGTCTGGTTTTTGCTTATTCCGGAAACTCTTACGTGAGTTAAAAAAGCGAAATTGTGGGAAGGATTTTTAATAAGTTCTCCATCACTTAGATGGTACATGGGATCGGTGATTTAGCTTCTATGTTTATTTTTTTACTGTTTGTTTCTTTTCTGTTTGTTTTGTTTGTGGTTTGTATTGTTCCATTGTTGGTGCTTTTTTTTCTCGTTCTTCTTGTGAAAAGGGCGAGCCTGGGCTTGGTGTTGGCGGTTCTTCGGTTTGGTTCTTTGTCGTTTTTTTGGGTGTTTTTGATGCGTGTGGTTCCTTTGCTCCTGGGTGGTTTCTCTGGCTTGTGTGGTGGATTGTGTATAATTATAATAGACACATTGTTGAAAATCATTTGTTGGTTTTTGTTCTCAGTGTGTTATGGTGTGGTTTTGATATGGTTGTTGTGTTGTGTCGTGACGGGGGGTTGGGGTTGTGGTCTGTGGGGGTGGTGCGTGATGGGTGTGGCCGGCCCGCGGCCACGGGCTCGCCCTGCACTGTGTGGTTTTGGTTCTTCTTTTTTGTGTGGCACCCACCCCCCCCCCCCCCGCCCCCCCCCCAACCCCCCCCACGCCCAGCCACCAACGCGCCCGCCCCACCCGCGCGCCGCCCGAACCGGGGTCAGTGTTGCAGAACCTGCATGTCGGCGTCTTCCCGAGGGTTCGGCGGGGGCTCCGTAGCTGCGCCCGCGCCCCCCCGCGTGCGGTGGGTGTGTGGTTCGCTTGTGGTGGCTGGGGCTGCAGCCAACACAGCACGCCTCAAAACCGCGGCCTGGGCGGTAGGTACAAGGCCGCGCGCTCCAAACAGCCCTAACCTTCCAGGGGGCTCGCCGCCCCCCCCGGTTTGCCCCCCAGACAGAAAGCCAACGCAGGTATGACCATTGCTGACGGTACGTCCGTATGGAAACCGTGTGAGAGCCTTTTGGATTGACGGGCGGGGAACTCACTCCACCTCCCCTCGGGGGCCACGCTCTTCTCGCTTTTTGCCTCCGTCATGGAGCCCTGACGGGGGGTCACCACAGGTCATTTACTGCTTAGATGGACTGGTCCGTGGTGTTTGTAAAGATTGGTTGTGGGTGTAGGTGGAATAGAGAGAGAGAGAAAGGGGGGAGGGGGAATGGTAAGCAGAGATGTTGTATTGGGTCGCGATGAGAGGTGAGGAGGCTGTGTGCAAACTAGACATACATGTTAATAAAAATCATTCCTTATTTAATGATCCTGTATGTTAACACCGAAGAATCTCCTCTACTCGGTTTGGCTATTGGTTCACGCACAATACCTGGTCCACCTTTTTTATGATGGCTGTTTTCATAAGCGAGACAGTTGCCGACCTTCTCTGTGTGTGTTGTGTGTGTGCGCGCGCGTGCATGTGCGTGTGTGTGGTGGTGTGTGTGTGTGTGTGTGTACGTGGTGTGTGTGTGTGGGTGCGTGCTGCGTGTGTGTGAGTGTGTGTGTGTGCCTTTGTGTGGTGGTGTGGTGTGTGTGTGTGTGTGTGTGTGTGTTTTCTCCTAAAAGCAGATAGCGTTGTTCTTCTTGACAATGTATGCTTTAGTGTATGGGAAAAAAAAAAAACCTCCACTTTTTTTTTTAAAGCACATATGAAAAGAAATATCAAGATGTAAAACAGAACTTTCTTTCTCCACCTCCTGCATTTATTTTAGCGCTTCTGTGTGTGTGTTTGTGTGTGTGTGTGTGTTGTGTGTGTGTGTGTGTCCCCTCTTGTTTCTATAGCATTTCGTCTTTTTTTGTTTTGTTTTGTATTGTTTTCTTTTCTTTTCTTTTCTTTTTTTTTTTTAGTTTTTTACGTTCATCGAAAAACTTTTAAGTTGTTCCTTACAATTTCTTCCTTTAGAACAGGTGCTCAAACGGCTGTCCTGAAGGACACCTGGTTGATCTGCGCCAGCACCACACCCCCTCCGCCTACCTCTTCGACCACACGCCTCAAGCCTCTCCTCCAGACCCTCCGTCATCACGGCCCTCCCCCCACTCCTCCCCACTCGGCCTCTCACCCTCCCTTACCTCACCCCCGTCCTGCGCTTGCTTCAAGAGGACCTTGGGATGAAGAAGACTGCGGTTTTTCTTACTTCCACCAGCTCATGACTCGTGGCAAACGTCTGACGTGCAGCAAGAGTCTGGATGTGGTCTCAACACCTCAACAAACGCTCGTTCCATGGCCTGGCAAGCCAGCGCCTAGGTTCCTCAGCCCGAGAGATCCTTGTGCTGACCGGGACCGGGGACAAGAGAATAAGAACACCGTAGGAAGCGAAAGGGCTGCAGTAGAAGGACAAGAGAACGGCAAGATGTCAACGGAGAAGGAGGAGAAGATGGAAAATGAGTCAGAAAAGCGCAAGGAGAGAACACCGAAGAGCTGAAGAACAGTCATGAAGCGGAGGAGGGAAGATCAAAAGTTTCGACCGAAAACCTTATGCCAGACCAGAAAGGGACCATTAATGGATTCAAAGAGAACCAAGAGACTCATCCAGAGAATCGGACGATCATAAAACTAGACGCTAACGAATGGAAACTGCTCTTCACAGCTCCACAACCAGCAAGACCTCGAGGAAAACCAGAAGAACCTTTCAGACCAGGAGAAGATGACGAACGACCTCGAGGAAAACCAGCAAAGAGCTCCGGACGGTCATGAGGCAATCGAAAACCTCAAAGATCCTGATCCGCACTGTTCAGAAGTACCGGAGGGAAGACGCACGCGGAGGTAAAGCAGACTGGTAGGCTTGAGCTTGAAGAACTGTTCCGGACAGAGTTCCAGCTGAGGCTGATGTTGGGGGTCCCAAGGCATTGGTGCGGCCCTGGCTCAACGGGTCAGCAAGTTCCAACAACTTCTGACCATTCTGTCCGAGAGACTGGAAACGTCTGGGAACAACGGGACAGCGGTGTGATAGATGCAACACATTGGTGGAAAGGCACAGTTTGGTGATTCGTAGTTTGGTGTAACTTACAAAACTGTGTTGATACACAAAGGCTATTATTACCGACTGTATTTATTATTATTATTTTCTATTTATTCTCTATCTGTGTGTGTGTGTTGTGTGTGCGCGCGCCGCGCGCGCGCAGCGCGCGCGCGCGTGTGTGTGTGTATGAAGAGATTTGCGCTTGCTTGCGCTGAAGATACGCAAAAAATCTGTATACGAGAGAAGATAATGTGCCATTGCATCACAAAACTCGAATATTATGAATAACCGCTCACTTTGTGTTCATATGAATTAAGAACTCTCACATCGGTGTGTGTGTGTGTGTGGTGTGTGTGTGTGTGTGTGTGTGTGTGTGTGTGAGTGATGAACGAGCACTGACAGTGTATACGTGCTCGTGCGTGCATCGCCATGTGACTTTATGTGGACCCCAGCAGCACTGCACATGTATGTCACTGCGCGCATACTCCAGAATAAATCACACGTTGCATAGTTGTGTGGAATATCTCGGCCAGAATGTTTTAGAGTCACATGTTTTTTTTTTTACATACACGGATACAGTTTCCATGTCATCCTCGGGCAAAAAAAAAAAAAGATTATGAATTAGCATTTCAGATAAGCAAAGGCAAGGGAATTACTGGTAAAATTTTCCTTCTAAATCAGCATTTTAGATAACCGCATGCGATGGTAGCATGCTCTCTCTCTCTGTCTCTCTCTCTCTCTCTAAATTTTTAGCTTTTAGGTAACATAGATAAATTTCTCTCTCCCTGCTCATTCTGTAAATTTTCATTTAGATAGCGTTGATCTCTCTCTCTCTCTCTCTCTCTCTCTCTCTCTCTCTCTCTCTCTCATCATCATTCATTAAAATTCATCGCAGCTCTCCATAAAATAGTAAGGCACCGACAGCACACGACCAGGGCTTTTACCGTTTGTGCGGGAGGGATGAGATCACGTTCGTTGTTTCAATCTAATAATGTAGCTGCTGCAAGTCCAACTTTGGAGGGAGCAAAAAAAAAAAAAAAAAAAAAAGACGTGGCTAATGCGAGCAGAGATGACTGTAACCAAGCAGGCTATTCAGACTTCTTGTAGGCTGTTGAGCAAGGTCTGCCTAATGCCTGCGACACAACCTTTGCCCACGCGCGGATTAGCCTTAAAACCACAGCGTAGATTACGCTGTGTTTGATTTACATTTCACAGTTAGAAATCAGCACTTTCAGCCTCAACGCACGGGTAACAGAAAACCAATCGGTGAACAGGAAGCCAGTCAGATCAACAGGAAGTGGTAAATGCCTTCAGTATGCGCAATGGAACTCTAATCTGTGAAAGGTGAAGAAAATACACAGCTTCCCCCTTCTAGATCCCTGTGCTAGATAACAGCGACTGACCATCTGGACGGTGTCCATCTGAAGGTGTCTTGTCTGTAGATCTCCCGTCTCGGGTTTTATCCTTTTCCGACGCGCGGTAAAAACGTCATCCGCTGTTACACTAAATGCTTGTACTTGTGTAGTCGCCCCCCGCTAAGGGAGGCAGTTTTCACTCATATGTTGGTTTATTTGTATGTCTGCTTGCAAGACTGCCACCAAAAAGCCTACAGAATCGATGAAACGAATCCTGGTGGAAATATGGAATATATTCAAAGGACTGACCGTTGAATTCGGGGGTATATCCGTTGGGCGAATTCAGGAGCCGTTCGACCTTGACACTGATCTGTGCTCTCCCGAGTCCCCCTCCTGTTTCACAAACTTTCACCGACTTGTAGAATTGTTTTCTTCGGAAGAAATGACTGCACCCCACCGAGTCTAGGGAGCAAGTCAGTAGCTCACTCAACGGTGTATTGAGGAGTTATACTTTTCTTCGGATTCTAGTGAAAACTTTTCCACGTACAGGGTAACCCCTTCTGAGGTTCTAAGCTAAACGCTCTTTCATAACTGTTTTATCATCCCATTTCTTCCCACTTCTTCGTTTGTACTTTTCTTTTAAATACCTCATGTTTTGCGTGAAAGCACTATTCGGTGCCACTTTAACATTAATTTAACGCATGTTTCAATATGTGTGTATTTATTTTAGTTTTCGGATGAAGGGAGTAAGATTTTGCTTTTTTTGTTCACCTCACATATGTTTAATTTCGTAAAAAAGAAGGAAAAAAAAAGAGACGCTGCCCAAACAAATGTCCCCTTTGCACTGTAATTGTCCTGCAGAAGAAACGTTTGTGTTGGAATAACAGATGTTCAAAAAAAAAAACGTTTAGATGTCATTTTAACTGAGAAGAACAGAGGGTTTAAAAAAATACATACATATTTGAGCAGTGAAACAGTCAAGGAATTAGCAAATTCCAAAGAGAGACGAAAGATCAAAAGACTGCATGAATTTGCTACAATGCGTAGAGAGTCCGAATTCTTTATTCTAGTACACGTAGTGGCTCTAGAAACAGAGCTTAACTATTTTACAAAACTAAAACCACGCAATCATGCGCGCAAGCATGATCTTTGGTGCGCAACTCAAGTAGGTCTGGAAGTTACATCATCATCTTGCTATACATCACCCGTGAACTATGCTGGAATACCACTGTCACAAGGCAGTCATATCATGTCACCTGTCACTGAAATCTCAGTGCAAGGACGTCTATTTTCGGACGACTCCAGCTGATCATGCCAAAGTTTGTTTGTGTCACTGGGACAACCGTGTCAAAAGCCTTGAAAACTAGACAAAAGTTTTCAGCCTTTGTGAAAGAGTTGAACTTCTGTTGGCCAAACTAATGCTCCAAACGTACATCATATAACTATACCAGATTCTGCCTGCAGATAGTTCCGGCCATAGCCTGTTAAACAAAAAGTAAAACAAAGAAACAAAACAAAAAAAACCGAATCCAGCTGGCGTGCTAACCGCGCTAAAACCTCTGTAGCAAAAGGCCACACCAGAAGTAAAATGGACTGTGCTTGCACCAGTGTCATGTGCCAGTATGTCAAAAAAGGCTAGTACGCAAAAAAAAACTAGAGAAACTTTGCCTCAGCAGGTCGCGCAACTACAGAGGTGTAGTCATGAACCCCCATCCATGCATGACACTATATCTGCGACCACTGAACTGTCCTTAAAGCTGCCTATGCGACCGTAGAACTGTACCAAAAGCAGTTTACTCGTCAGCCAAACAGTTGCTGTCTTCACCTACGCTTTGTGCCTCACAGTTTTAATCTTTCTTCCTTTCTGCGTACGCAGGCTGATACTCCTGTGGACACTGCCTGTATAGACAGGCAGTGGAGTTTTGTGGTGTGACCGTTTTCATCCCACCATTAAGGCAGCCAGATCCCTTTGGGGAAGGTGCCTGCTATGTGTAACGATCGAGTCCTCCATACCAACGGGCCAACTGGCCTTCTATTCCGAAAGTTGGTGATGGGATTTTGCGTGTGTGCAAGATGTGCCTGCGTTCACACACGGAACCTCGGTTTATACTCTCATTCGAAGGGTCTGTATGGGGAATGGAGTTCCGAACCAATGTTAACTCCGAGGGAAAAATCCCCCTGTACCGAAATTCGAACTCGCAACCCCAGGATCACGAGTCCGGCGCTCTACCAACTGAGCTATTCCGGGCCCCAGTTTGAAATCGAAAATGCAAAGTTAGTGCAGTGACTAATACTATGCATGCAACTTCAGAGGTGTAAATACAACTCGTTGCTATGCCATGCCTGTAACTCGCAATACTACCATATAGCGGTGTCTTAAACACGGCTTTTCAGGTACACAACTAGTAGAGCTTTCTATGTCACCAAAAACTTCTGCGAAAAGTTCAACATTAACAATGCAGCCATAAGGCTATGTCCAAAACAGCCACTTTGCAAAGCAGTCACAGAGATATCCCTTCAAACACACCAGTAACGACGAAATTCTGCCAAAATCTGGTACTCTGACTGGGCATCACACGTCCATACCTTAAGATAGGTGTTTTTCAAAACACAGCTACGCCTAAACACTGTCTAAAGCTAGATAATAAGTACAGACCTACTTGCCCCAAACTAGGTATACTACCACGAAGTTATGCCTTAAGCATGATATGAAACCGCATAACTGGGAAAAAGAACCAGCTGTAGAACTGCTGACGTAAATATTACTGAAGCTAAATATGGAAATATAGATATAAACCTATAGCTGGCTGTTTCACAGAAAACATAATCTAACATTTTGCAGAGTTAGAGCCAGATAAATAGCTACAGAGCTATGTCGAAAGCTAGACGTATGCCCCAAAACTACACAGGCCTATGTACAAACTGGAGCTACAGCTGAAGCTGGAGAAACTCCCCGTCCCCAGAGCCATACCTAAAAACCGTACACGCCTACATGATTACAGAGTCATTCCTGAAGTGAAAAGCTAAGACAAACACGGAGCTAAGACTAAATCTAGAAACAACATTACAGAGCTATGCCTAGACACTGATAGACAACAAAAGGACTACGCTTAAAGCTAGATATGTTACCACATAGATATACTTAAGGCTAGACAAATAACCACACGTTTCATCTGGGGCAATGTCAAAGTGAGGCGAATCTAAGTTAGTTTAGTTGGTGACTGCAGGCAAAAATTGAAACAAATTTTTGGAAAAAAAAAAGAAAAAAAAAAAGTAACTCCGCCGATTAACACGGACAATACGAACGCGTTTTGATCTCTTAGGTCTTCTTCGGGCAAGATAAACAACATTCAGACAATGAAAACGAAGAACGAGTAATCACTTATCTTCTCGAATTCGGCGCAAGATGGGCGCTGATGAAAATGAGGCCGTCCAATGCTCGTCTTACGCCGAATTCAAGAAGATAAGTGATTGTTCGTTCTCCGTTTTCGTTGTCGTGAATGTTGTGTTTCTCTTGCCCGAAAGAGGCCTAAATGTCAAAACGCGTCGTGTTCTGTCTTGTAATTTGTTTGTCCATGTTAATCGTTAAACATGAGGAATAAGAAGCAACGGCACGCCACCCGAAGGTCCTGGGGAGGACCCCAGAGAAGCACTGTCTCCTTCCCAGTGCCCTTTGAGCATTCCTGTACCACCTTGGAGGCCCCTGCGCTGTGTGTTGTTGACATGGGGTGACCAGGCAACGCGCAGGACCACTTCATTAAGATATCAAGGACATAACTGCTCCTGAACAGAGGTAAATCAGACTACAGGTGCAACGCATAACAGCCTTAAAGTAGCATCCCCATGGGTGTACCAGCCCGTAATATTTCACGACTGCAGAAGCCACCGGCAAAAAAAAACCAAAAAACCACCAACCTGCAGCTAGTGTCGAGCACGACCCACAGACCCACCAACCCTCCCCGGACGGACATTATAAAGTGGTGTGGAAGACGATAAAGTGGGTGGATACACATGATACAAATGACAAACAACAAACAAGGTGTAAAGTAACGTAGATCCTTAGATCAATGTACAAGACCAACTTAAACAGACAAGGTTAATTTTCTTTTTTTTGTACAACTATGTCGATTCAGCACGTTATAAACAAAAGATCCAAAAAAAAAAATTGAACAAAAATTCCTGCAATTAGTCGGCGTCTTTCCTCCTTCGGGGAAGAAAGCGAGTGGGAGAGACGAGAACCAAAATTTGGTAAACAACTAAGAAAGAGAGAGAGACAGAATCAAAGAGTTTTCATAAAAAGACTACGGAAAGAGAGCTAATAAGAGGTACAGACAGAACCAAAGAGTTTCATTAACCAGACTACGAAGCCGTGTGAGAGAGACCAGAACCAAAGAGTTTCATACAGCAAAGAATTAGTGGATAGAGAAAGAAGCAGCAGAAGAAGTTTCATAAACATCCTAAGAATAGTGAGAGAGACATACCCAAGAGT
>JADBJO010009983.1:44599-77456 GCA_016801955.1 Conus betulinus
ACTCCATTACAAAACACATGGTACATGAGGGAACCCCGAATGTGCACGGCCCACACCACATGATAACGGGACAGTATCTCTCTCTCTCTCTCTCTCTCTCTGCTCTCTCTCCACACACCACACACCACCACACACCACAAATTCCAACACATGACCAGGAGGGACGGCAACACACCACTCAAACCACACATAGGCAACACACCACACCACAACCCACCAACACACACACACACACACCCACACACACCCACCACACCCCCAACACACCATGCCTGGGCTAAAAAGTCCACCCGTGCATTTTACTTATGTACTCCATTTTTGTTTAATTCAAACTACAACTCGTCACGCGAGAGCCCTTCAGTACTAGAGACCGAGGACCCGAGAGAGGACGACAGCACAGACAGCACGAGCCCCAGAACAGGGACGGACACAGGAGTGACGGAGAGAGAGAGACAGGAGACAGGGACAGGGACAGGGATGAGGAAGGAGAGAGAGGAGAGGGCGTCAAGGCAAGAGAGAGAGAAGGTTATCAGCTTCCCCTTTCAGCTTTGCTTTCCATTATCATTCCGACAGGGAATACAAGTGCCGAATGAAGGACTGCTATTGTTTTTTCACTCTCGGAATGTAATTACAACACTAAATCGTAAAATTGTCGTCATGTTTGTTTCTCTCTCTCTCTCTCTTCTCTCTTCTCTCTCTCCTCGCCTCTCTCTAATCTTTTTCCACTTCTTCCGGGATGTAATAAAAAAACACTAATCGTAAACTTGGTCAGGTTCATGTTTGTGCTCTCTCTCCTTCTCTCTCTCTCCTCTCTTCTCCAACACACACAACACACCAACACACACACACCCAACACAAAAAAACACACAACCACACCACACACACACAAAGGGTTAAAAAACGGTGTCCGTCTCTCTCTATCTATTCTCCTTATCCACACACACACAAAAACACCACACACACACCCAACCACAAACCACACACCACAACGGTTTTCAGGTTATCGCTCTCTCCTACACCACACACAACACAACCACACACACACACAAACCACACACAAACACCCCCACAAAACGGTTTCAGTCTCTCTCGCTCACACAATCACACACCCACACAACACACAACCACACAACCACAAACACGGTTTCAGTCTCGCTCTCTCTCTTCTCTCTATCACACACCACCACCCAACAACACACACACATACACACACACACAAAAACCAAACGGTTTCAGTCTCTCTTCTAGCTCATCTCTCTCGCTTCTCTCCTACTCTCGCTTCTCTCTCACACCACACACACACACCACACACACACAAAACCACACACACACAAACACACAACACACACAACGGTTTCAGTTTTCAGTTGCACCAAGGTTGGTCTACCTGCGCGCTACTGACTAGTCCATATACGAAACATACAAACCTCTGCTAAAATTGTTGATAGGGCCCACACTACGCACGCCTATTTTGAAGCTCTGAGGGATTAAATGACTTAAATGGACTGAGCGAGGAGAATTCGGAATTGAAGAAGAGGGGTCACAAGGCTACGACTCCGCAGATGCGTGGTGACCAGCCGCATTAACCAGCGCGGTGTCAGACACTGGGTATCTAACCTAACATCGTTCTGTGTCATTGAGATCACTGTTATCATTGTATGTGCTTGGTGTTAGAGGACACGAGTGTGTGTGTGCGCGCGCGCACGCGCGCGTGTGTGTGTGGTGTTCGTGCTCTCGCGTGTGTGTGTGTGTGTGTGTGTGTGTGGTGTATGTGTGTGTGGAGAGAGAGAGAGTGAGTAGAGAGAGAGAGAGAGGAAGTGAGAGAGGGAGAGAGCGAGAGAGACTGACCCGTTGGGTGTGTGTGTGTGTGTGTGTGTGTGTGGTGTGTGTGTGTGTGTGTCCCTGTGTGGTGAGAGAGAGAGAGAGAGAGAGAGAGACGAGGGAGGAGAGAGAGAGGACTGAAACCGTTGTGTGTGTGTGTGTGTGGGTGTGTGTGTGTGTGTGTGTGCGTGCCGTTGCGTGTGTGTGTGTGCACCGTGCGTGGGCAACCGTGTGTGTATGCGCGTGTGTGCATATGCGCATGTGTGCGACACACACACACAACACACACACACAACAAAAACAAACACCACACACACCACACGCTTGATTCTTAACATCCGCAAAAAAAAGAATATACAGCTGGCATGCCAGATAAAAGACCCAAACACTAGAAGTGATAGAGGAAAATGCGTAGTACACAAGTTGAGGAAGGCGGCGGACACTTGTTAACAGTGAAAGTAGTAACCGTCAAAACATCCCCATCAGGGAACGCATAACATGGTGGTCTGCACATCTGTGTGTCCCAAGATGATGGCCAGACCAAGAGCCATCACAGACATGTGCAAGGATTCTTGTCGTTTGGGTGTGGAAGAGTTCTGGTTCGGGGACCTCAGTACAATACAATCTCAGTGCCCCCCCCCCCCCCCCCCCCCACGACCCCCCCCCACGACCCTCAAGGTCTTTGCCTTCACCCTGGAGATATTGACCCGATTGTCCATCACATCTGGCGTCAGCACTGAACCAAGCCCATCCTATGGACATTGAAGAAAAGAGTTACAAAGAAACAAAGAAGAAGAAAACAGTTACAAGACGACTTGATACACTTTTTTTTTTTCTTGTAACTGTTTCGAACTAATCCACCCCCTCAAAATTTCCATCCTTGTCGTCGCTCCTCAGGGTTGTGGATTCATGCCGATACACAATATCACAGTCTTATTACCTGAACAATTACGATTTCATTTGTCGATGTAGGTAAATATCGTTGTTTGACGACGGATTCACTTGAGAAAGGAAAGGCGTCCGTTTTCACTTTGTCGAACACTGTTGCAGGGGGCGCTGGCAAGTCTGGGAGAGAGACGATACATTTCAGGGCAGAACGAACTCAGGCCTAATTAAGACCAACACTTTTCATGCGAAGACTCTGGAACATCAGCAAAGGCGCTTGACATTGGTCACAAAGGGGGGCTTAACTGGTAACAAGTACAACCACAGTTAGTGACTCTAAGAAGGGCTTCCATGCGACAAAAAAAAAATAAATAAATAAAAAATCGTTGTGCTAAAAGCAGCGTTAGCCCAATATCAAGTTTGAAACAAGTAACGTTGACATAACGTGCATGCAGTGGACGGTCCATGTACGTGTTTCAGAACAAAACGAGGGACTCCAGGCACAGTGTGAGCCCATGCAGACGTCAAAAGTATTCATCTGCAGAACCATCACTGGATAATCACATCACAGACGTCAGTATTTCTTGGGTGAAAAAAAAAAAACACACACACACACGCGCACGCACGCACACACACACCACACACACACACACACACACCAACACCACAAATCCTGTCCTGCCACAAACTCTTTGTCGGTTTCTTTTCAAAAAACTTCAGTTGTGTTTGGTCCTGAACGAGTGAAAAAACGTTACATCAATGAGAAACCTTGGATGTCGTCTCATCTGCCATAAACAACACCCAAAACTCTTTCATGAGTTACTGGCGTGTACCTGTTCATCATGGAGACAAAGAGTTATCCTTCCTGTTTCCTATCTACTGTATACTGTCCCCTGCCTCATGTAATATTGCGAAGAGCACACACACACAACACAAACTGAGCGCATCTCTTTCCACTTTCAGTTCTCATCATTTCAGCGTGTCATGCTTCACTAAGTCGAGGAAAGTCTGCTGAAGAACGGAGGGAGACTTGAACATGATGGTCAGCACACACACACACGCACACATACAACCTGATCTTCATCAACGGAGTCCAGGGCGGGCACCCTCCAGCACTGGGGCACTTGTCGCGGAATGCTCTCACCTGGGGGGTTTGATCAGCTGGCGAGTCAGACGACAAACTGAAACAAAAAAAAAGGGCATCAAGTTTTGGGGGGTTTGTTTGTGTGTTTGTTTTTTCCTTGTTGTTTTAAATATTGGGTGTGAGCATACAGTGATCTATTGAGCAAAACTGTCAGTTGCAGATCAGTTCTCGCCCAAGTGCGCTCGCTTGTGTGTTTGTGTGTGTGTGTGTGTGTGTGTGTGTGTGTGTGTGTGTTTGTGTGTGTGTGTGTGTGTGTATGTGTGTGTGTGTGTGTGTGTGTGGTGTGTGCGCACACACCACACACACACACACACCACACACACACACACACACACACACACGCATGCTACACACACACCACACACTCACACACACACACACACACACACACACACACACACAACACAACACCACATGCACACACAGCAAGATAAATCAACAACAACAACCTCTACAACCGCCGCCGAGCCCCTACCTGTTTAGAGGCTCGAGGGCCCCTTCTGAGACAGAGAGATTCTCGTTTCCTAAGCAAGTGTTTTGAACGATTGGCCCCAGCAATAAACCATGCGGTGGTCGGTAAACATTATAACAAGGTGCACTGGGTTGATTCTGGAAAAACCACACTCTACAGCTGTAAAGGGGCAGCAGGACCGAAAATTTCCCACTAATGTCCCACACTGATTTTTCATGGAAATATGTTAGTATGCCATTCATATCAGTCAGGGTAACGTGTTGGTGCGTCAGAGAGAGAGAGAGAGAGAGAGAGAGGGAGAGAGGGGGAGAGAGAGGAGAGAGACGAGAGAGGGAGAGAGACAGATAGAGACAGAGAGAGAGAAGAGAGAGAGAGAGAGTGTGTGTGTGTGTGTTGTGTGTGTTGTGTGTGTGTGTGTGTGGTGTGTTGTACCCGCGCGCACGGGTGTGTAAACATATGTGTGTGTGTGTGTGTGTGTGTGTGGTGTGTGTGTGGTGGTGTGTGTGTGTTCGCCCGCGCCCTCACACAAATTTTTTCCATTGAGTATCAACAATCGTCATCGTGTCAAGCACGAAGATCAGCGAATAAAGTTAGCCTATCTAAAGACCACACCAGGTCTGAATATCCCAGTCGCCGGGCCCGCCCAGGGACGGGTGGGCTAATGGGGGGTGAGCGAGAGTCGCTGTTCAACACTGAAGGGCGGCTCGAAAAAATCTGCTATAGGCCTATGCACTGATCATTTGTCCTCTTTTAGGAACTTCTACATTTGCTGCCCTGAATCAAAAAGTAGATCAAATGATACCGACATTTTGCTTCTGACCTTGAAATCGAAAAGATCAAATGAAGCGACAATTGATGCGCCTGAATCAAAAAATAGATCAAATGAAGCCGACATTTGCTGCCGAATCAAAATAGATCAAATGAAGCCGACATTGCCTGCCTGAATCAAAACAGATCAAATGAAGCCGCCATTTGATGCCTGAACCAAAACAGATCAAATTAACTTGCACTGCTGTCATGCTGTGTCGCAGGACGATTGTAGGCTTCTAGGACTGTGTTGGGTATCCGCACTGGGCAGCTTCATACACAAAATCTTTCATCAATTTGACACAAGTCACCTCGTATATGCCACCGATAGTTCCCAGAGAAGAAGAAGGTGGAGGTGAAGGGGGTGGGGGTGGGGGTGGGGGTGAGGTGACAAGAAAAAAAAAAACAAACAAATAAACAAACAAAACAAACAAACAAAAAACCGAAAAAAAGAGCTTTTACTTCAAACGACATGCAGTGAATTAAGAAATCGAGGTAGATAGCTAAATGAAAACGAGGTTGAGTTCCGAAGATTGCCGAGGATAAGCCGGACCATAGGCATACTGACCAGAAATTTAACGTACAGACCATATAAAGTGTTGATTTGCACTCCCCTTTCTCCTGCTGGTCGGTTGGCAGAGATCGGCAGAAGTAAGGCACCAGGTGGCAGATGGGGTAGGCGGCACCCATTTCCTTCCTCGCACCACGAGTGATGACAGGGACTAGCCTGTGTCGCCGGGGGACGGCTCTCGAGGACAGCAGTCTATGACACATGGCTACGAGGCGATGTGCACTCTGCGAACTACCCAGTGGCCGGCACCCTAGACAGGGCTCTCCCTGGCTGGGGGGAGTGGGGGGGGGGGGGGGGGGGACGTCCCTCATGGGCGCAGAGTGGGCATTGAACCCACGTGCAGCGGCTCCGCGACTTGTGCCTCGTACATCTTCCGCCCGAGTCGGGCTCACGCGGCACGGGGGGGACCGTCGCCACATCAGCACGAAGACGGCCGCCCGGTAGCCTGGACGACGGGGCCTTGGAAGGAACACGACGACGACGGAATTACAACAGCAACAGGCAACCGCCAGCCGAAATCACCTTCAGGCCGACCGCTCAGCGGTCTCCTACGCCTACCTACCGTCATCTAGGCTACCTGCCTGCGGCGCCATCCTTACTGGGACCCTCCACCCACGCTAACCCACAACTTCTTGGACCAGCCTGCCAGGTCTACAAATGGGTCTATGCCAAAGGGAAAACGTCTCCATGTCACAGGCTCGGCTGTGGTGAAATCTTTTCCCTTTAGCGTTTATGCTATGAGGGGGACGTTAACCTCCTCCTCCTCCTCTCCGAACCGAAACAGCGGTCAGCAGCGCCCCTCTACCAGAAGGCCTCGATTTCGATTAGTTCGTAGAGCTCCACGGTTTTGTTGTAAATGGGAAACTGTAGGTCCGGTCGAGATTTGTCGTCTGGTCGTCTCCCATTTGCTGTGAGCTCGTTCCGTCCATGTCGCACTATATCGTACAGTTGCCCTGAAGGTCTGTATTTCCGGTATAATTGTATTGGACAAAACGTCTTGTTTGAATGTTTTGTTTTTCTATGTGTGTTAAACCAATGCAAAAAGTGGGGGGGGGGGGGGGGGGGGGGGGGAGGACGGGTTGTAAATGCGAGCGAAGACGGGGGACCCAGAAATTCTCGTTCTGCATTTGAAAAAAAGAAGGGGGGGCGGAGGGGTGGTGGGTGGTGGGGGTTGAATATATATAAGAGCACAAAGAAACATGGCTGCCGGGATTCCCGCTAAAGTGGAGTTCGGGAAAACATGACTGCCGGGATTTCCGCTAAAAGTGTGAGTTCGCTAGCGATTTGGTATGTTTGCCTACTCGATCGCTGAGAAAAAAAAAAAGCAAACAAAACGACTACCTCATCCAGCTCCTCATGCCCCCCACCCCCCACCCCGCCCTTCTCTCCTTCCCCACCCCCACCCAACTCCTTTCCAATATTGTAAGGACTTTCATTTCAAATGTTCGGGCTGGTGAAAAATTTGGGTGGGCTGCTATGAACTTTGGACGCATTTATTAAAACTAGACGATTCAGGATTTAAATAAATAATAAATGAATAAATAAAAATAAACGTCTCCAGTCCCGAAATATACAATGGGGAAAGGGAACGAAAGGAAGAAAAAAACGAAAATAGAAGGAAAGGGGGAACACGTATAGCCTACATATTTACGGATTAAAAAAAAACACAATTGAAAGCTAAACCTCAAACTGAGCAGTCAAACTAATTAAAACTAGATATACTAAAACACTTCACTAAACAGACAAACAAACTACTTAGTAAGCTAACCTGTAACTCACCAACCAGAGGACTGGTGTGTTGTGTGGTGTGTGTGTGTGGGTTGTGGTGTGTGTGTGTGTGTGTGTTGCGGCCGTGCGTGCGTGCGTGCTTGTGTGTGTGCGTGCGTGTGTGGTGTGTGGGGTGTGTGTGTGTGTGTGTGTGTGTGTGTGTGTGTGTGGTGGTGGGTGTGTGTGTGTGTGAGTGAGAGAAGAGAGAGAGAGCCACAAACAGACAGACCAGACAGACAAACAGCAGACAGACTGAAAATAGAAAGAAAGGGAGTTGGTGTTTGATGGAGCGCGCGCGGAACGTGTGCATGTGCGTGCGTCAGTGTGGCATGCGAGTGTGTGTGTGTATTTTATGGGCTGTTAACTTTTTTTTTATTATTGCTATCACTCTTGTCCAGTATTCTGCTTCACTGACGATGCGTCGTTGTTTCCATATTAAAAATCATGAACTTAGATAGGTCACTGAAAATACTCAAATAGCCATTCTTCCTTCTCTCTCTCGTCGGTCGACCAACAACCTGAACTGAACCAAACAACGTTCAAGAGCAACACGACCAAACTTGCAATGAATCAACATTCAAGAAGAAAACACGACCTGAATTCAACCAACGTTCAAGAAGGAACACGAGAGCTCAGAGAGGGAGAAATGCTACGACCCCCCCACTGAAACTAACCCCTACTTGCCAAGGCGACAGACAGTTGGGGGGGGGGGGGGCCACACAATGATGCAGACATAAGTCTGCAGTAACTTTGTCCTTAAGGGCCTTCAGGCCTTAGGACGTAAATCTAACCCTTAATGACAAGGCAGACTTGCAGAACCGAAAGTTTACAAAGTCTCGTGGCATTGTCGTTGGCAGTGTTGTCTGGTCCTATGGTGGACGGCGTTCTGTCGCTTTGAGGCTTTCTGGTTTGTGTGAACTGCGGTTCATTTCTGGTGTTGGTCGGCCGGACGGTGGGGCGTCGGTTTTGCTTCCCTTCTTTCCCCCCGCAAAAGGGCCACCCAGGCGACCTTCTTTACGCTGGGATGGCGATGGTCCTGGAACCTCCACGAGAGGGTGCAGGACTAAAGTGGTCTGGAGCTGTTACTGTCAAGGGCCTCCGGCACACGGACGTCTAAAAACGCTCCCAGTGACGTAACGATTGACGATTTTTTTTTGGTTTTAAGAGGTGTGGCCTATCATGCAAAAAAGTGTGCAAACGGTACGCTTTTCATTTCATGTTTTCCATGTGAAACGTGATCACGTGACATAAAGCTGCCAATCTATAATGAAAACTTGGAACGCGAATATTTTGCAAAATCCATGGACGTAAAAATCAATCACAGCCACTGGATGACGCGCGATTTTTTTTTTTTTCCCGGGGTAACTTTTCTCCGCGCAGGTCCCAAATTCTCCCACACCCCAGTGCACAGCACCACACAGTTCCCTTACAAACCGGCTTCACACCCATTATAAAAAAAAAGGAACAACACCCAATTAAAAAAAAAGAAAAGAAAAGAACAGAAAAGAAAGAAAAAGAAAAGAAAGAAAAAAAAAAAAAAAAAAAACTCCGTAGGCTACAGGGCATGATTACATGCAGCGAAAATTTTCTGATCTCTTTGCTGAAATGATTGTGTTTTCCATCGCCATGCTCTCAAGTCTTTAAATTACTTCTGACATTAAGCAAAGAATCCGGTTCAATCGATTTGTCACGCAACAAAAAAAAAAAGCAAGATCCAACAAAACAAGTCAAGGAACAACAAAGAAGGAAAATTTGATTAACCATTTCACTAAAATCATACAAACTCAGGGTCTTGTAGTTTAGCGATTCTATCATCTCCCTTGCTCCTATTGGAAAAGATCTGTCCTCGCCGTTCTACTCTCCAGACTCCCAACACCACTCACCCGAAATGAACAAACAGTGTACAATCAACGTATTGTGGCGTGTTTTGGGCGAGGGGGTGGTGGGGTAAAAAAAACTTTTACTTCTCTCCCATGAAACTATAAATCATTAATCTGCTCGCATATGTCAAGTTCACTGCGACTGTATATTTAAAACGTGGTATCAGTGATTTCAAGTCTTTTCCAAAAATAATGCGACATTAGGGGAGGGACACAACACCCACACACACACACACACACACCCACCACACAACACAGAAGAACGTAACATATGTGTGCGTGTGGTGTGGTAGGTGTGTATAGTTAATCACAGAAAGAAAGCCTGCCAGCATCATATTTTAAAACACATAACTGAAACTATAAGTCAAACCAGAATAGAAACTTAAAGCAACATTAGTGTATTAAGAAACAGACATCATCACAGACATGGCTGGCAGTAAGCATGATAGGTATGCCTGAGAGGAATACATTCAAAGAAAAAAAAATACGGTTTTTCTGCCACATCTACATTTTATTGCTGCACCAAATTTCGTTCTCTGGGCATATTTACAGTGTGCTGTATCTCGTCTTCGCTCTGTTCTCTCATCGTCTTTTCTTCTCGATCTGTATAACCTATAAGTTTGGCTACATTGCCTATTAACACACACAACCCAGTTAAATGCACACAAATGGGGACACACGGAGTCAAAGATCAATAGATAGAAAGCTGAAAGGTGGGTACCTGCCAAAGAAGAATCGGTTGTCCGTTTCTCAACAAGAAAAAAGAACCTCTCGGTTACAACAAAGCTGTTCGAGAGGTCACAATGCTGCGCGAGGCGCGCAGGAAAAAGAAAAACGTACAAACAAAAAAAAAAGAAAAAAGAAAAAAAAATAAAAAACAGAAAATCAACTTCCAGCAATCAACATGATGACAAAGCGCGTGGCGCCTTGCTTCCCTTCGTTCGTGTGACTAGTTCATATCCCTTGGGAGGATAAACAGTTCCAGTTCATAGGTCGTGCGTCACGTTTCCATGAAAATGAAATTAGGATGGCTTCTTTTCTGGCAGTTCCCCTACTTCCTCCCCTTCCACACCAATTTCTCTCTCTCCTCTCTATCTCTTCTCTCTCTCCTCTCTCTCCTCTCCTTTCTCTTTTTTCTCTCCTCCAACAGTCCAATAAAACGGGGGTATTATTGATGTCAGCGGGAATGGAAAAGAGGATATGGTCTCCGAACGAAAAGCGTCGATAATGCAAACCATTGCAAAGATCTGAATGCAATGAAGTTAGACGACTGAAAGGCAGGCCATTTTTGTTGAAGAATATGGTTCTTGATTTTTGTCTTATATGTGTATCCTAAAGCAAGAGAGAGAACACCTCGTCGACGACAGTTTGTTAGTTTGTTTTGCTGCTTATTTTAGCAAGTTTAAAAAAACTGGCTTTCCTATGCTGTGGAGGATGATACTAGATAAAGCTTCTTCGGCTGTGATAATAAGCTTCACGCATTTCGAGTCATCCACTTTGAAGCTTCTGTCCGGGTCAACCTGCTCGAAGTGTGAGAGAATTCTTTCCCACAACTGGTAACTTCGAAGAAAAACGAAATTGTGGGTACATTAGGCCAACCGACCGTAGCATCGCCATGCAGACTTTCAAAGGCAGCTTTTATACCTTTTCTGTATCATCTCAAAATCCCCCCCCCCCCCCCCAAATCATACCGAAAACTTTCCTAGCAACATTTGTAAAAACAATACGTAAATTACATTCTGGTAGATTTTCCTTAAGAAGTAGTGGGCCGTATGGCCATTATGGCCCCGAAATCGGAAGAAAAAGAAAAAAGTTTGTTTACACAAAATATTATATAAAGCTTACATCTGGCAGTGTAAAATAACATCCGAGTTTGTCACTATACAATATTAGGTCGAGACCCTTCATCTATCCTCTGATGGGCCTCTGTCACCTACAGGTTTACTTCGCAGCTTTACTCGTGTACTTAGTTTTATTCAACACATAATGAGAATGTCAATAAATTTCTTAGAGTACATTTACAAAAAACACAATAGAAACATACAACCTAATACGATATTCTGAATGGCCTTCAGCGTCAGGAAACTGTTCACCTCCGCTATTGACGGAAGACACGAAGGTGGGACTGATAGGAAGTATTACGGAATGTCATATTACTAATTCTTTGGCTCAATAGTTATGACAAATACATGACTGGAATAAAAGAGGAGGTGAGGTAAGGTAATGTTTTATTACAGCCCAGCCAGACCGCAAAAAGGCCATATCAGGGCTGTTCACAACGTTAAAATCAACTCAACAAGTGGTAATGATGATGATGATGATGATGATGATGACTATGTGTGTGTGTGTGTGGTGGTGGTGGGTGTGTGTGTGTTGTGTGGTGTGTGTGTGTGTGGGTGTGGTGTTAGTCGCTGGGGGCTGTCTATACACATCAAGCTGAAGCTCCTCTATCCCTCCCTTTCTCTCAAACTAAAGTTATGTGTGGTGTGGTGTGTTGTGTGGTGTGTGTGGGGTGTGTGTGTGTGGGTGGTGTGTGTGTGTGTGTGTGTGTGTGGTGGTGTGTGTACGTGTGAGTTTGTGAGAGAGAGAGAGAGAGAGAGAGGGATGGAGGGAAAGCATGTGTGTGTGGGTGTGTGTGTGTGGTGTGTTGTGTGTGTGTGTGAGGGATGTTGGGGCTGGGTGAGGCCTATCGCGTGACCTTTACCAGCACGGGACGTGGCTGGGTCATGAAGGGTCCGGGCAAAAACGACCACAGAGATAGTTTTTATAACACCTGCGAGAGCCATGCTATGGTTAACTCTGTGGTGAACTCAAATTAGTTGAATGAATACTCAATTGCGGAGGAGTGTATCCACGCTCAGATAGCTTTAAACCAAGAGGCAGATACCAAAGATCATGTGCAGTTTTACATTCGGTGGTTCGAACACTCAGCAGTTATGGGGGTACTTGTTTGAGTCTTGCCCTCTATAAAACACCTTCAATAGAACAAACACACACACACACCAAACACACAACACACACACACACACACACCACACACCAACACACACACAACCCAAATGGCAGCAGTTTGGCTTTTCTAGATTCTATGAATGGAACCAGAGTCGAAAGGCAGAGTAGACTGAGGAGATTTTTAGATGTCCTTTTTTTTCTGTCTAAACGTCCGGTGGCACTGCTCCTACGCACGCTCAATCTCGGCTCTCCGCCACAAGGCCAATCCAGGTTGGCCTCGCCACAGACCCCAGCAAACAGCAATCCACAGGGAGCAGTCAGTTCAAAGTCCAGTCAAGAGGCAACCCCACTGGAGGAGCGACTGGACTGCTGCCGAGACCCTTCAGTGGTGTTCAGTGATGCCTGTTCTGATCCAACACGCGCGAGAACACCCGCCACATACCAAACCCCCTACTACTGATGACGATTAACCGTTAGTTGTGGAGCCAACATGAAGGAGAGTTCCCCTCCTGAGAACATCCGTCCACCGACAGTCGCCAGAATTTGCTGATACGAGTGACCCCCCCCCCCCTGACCAGAACTTCACCAGGAGCAAAGATGTGGTGAGGAAATCAAAACTACCGTCACCACGAGAGCAGGATCAGAAAGGTCACAGAATTTATTAATTAACTTTTTTTTTAAATGCTGATTGATGAGAATGAGGATGATGAAGATGATGCTACTACGGATTGTTCCATTCTGGTCTGATACTGGCATAACAGGGCTGTCCTCCATACTTACTTTCGTAGCATATCCTGGTGTTAACCAGACCCGAGAAATACAGTCACCTGTAGTATCGGTAAAGAAATCTGAGCAACACTGTCAGAGACGCATCCATTAAGTGCGCGACACTCTCCTGTGTGGTCCCAGTCTTCCCAATTAAGCCAAAAAAAAAAAAAAAAAAAAGCTCCAACGGGAATCGAAACGCACCGACCTCTCAGCCCGCGACTCTCACCACTCTCTATAAATTCTAAGAACATCGCACTTCGCTTGTGTTCGTGAGCCATTCAACTTTTTTTTTAAATTAAGAATTATCAGTTCCAAATATTTAATTTTGGGAGGGGCAATCACTACAATATACTACGCTGAAAGCATGTCCAACTGTTTAACTAAGGCTAAAAACAACCCATCCCATTTTTTTTTTTCCCCGAAAAGTCTGTCATTTCCTTTTCAGTGTGTATATGTACAGAAAAGTGAGCGTTTTTTTTTAATTCAGTCCTGTTGTGTGTAGATGCGGCGCTTTGTTTTCAGATGGTTGGTGAGTTGTTTAACCAGACAGAAAAACACACATATGCCTAATAAAGCCACAGCTAGAGTACGCCGGCCTGTGCCATATCCCTCTTCATCCAAGTGTTCCTAGGTTCCTTATGGGAGCAAAACATACCCCACTTGTTTACTGTTTTGAAGTAATTGGCCGTCAATATGAGGGCACTGTCTTGATCACTGCGAGTGACAGTAGGAGGAACAAATGTAGGTGGCCGAGATGGCCACTCGATTTAGATAACTAATTATCGCCCTTTTTCTACTGTCAAACTGACTAAAGCAAAGACAAGGTGCGTTTGCAGATGGCTCTTCCATTACAAAAAAAAAAAAAAAAAAGAAGAAGAGAAAAATTTGTAATGCAATACAAACTCATGCCACTCGCATGGTCGATTTTGGTGCTGGCTT
This sequence comes from Conus betulinus, assembly GCA_016801955.1. Classification (NCBI taxonomy): domain Eukaryota; kingdom Metazoa; phylum Mollusca; class Gastropoda; order Neogastropoda; family Conidae; genus Conus; species Conus betulinus. Next base: position 58,606 of record JADBJO010009983.1, read on the forward strand.
AGATGGCTAGCCTACGATGCCACGTACACAGTTATAGGTCATGAAAGAATCACCATCAAAGTTTTAATTTGTTTTTGATGGAACATTTTTCATACGCTACTGGTTTGTTTAGTGACAAATCTTGACAGTGGGGGCGTCTGTGTGGTATTTACGTGAATCCTTGGTTCTTTTGGGGAGAATTTTAATATTACAACACTGATATGATTTACGCCACTCTCACATAGTCTTAAGCCACCCCTCCCCTACCAAAGAAGACAAAAACCACATGGAAAAGTTTTCAAAGTTAACTATGTTTGTGTGTGTGTGTGTGGACCCTGTGTGTGTGCGTGTGTGCGTGCCTGTGGGTTTGTGTGTGTGGTGTGTGTGTGTGTGTGTGTGTGTGTGTGCACGAGAGGGGTGGGGGGGGGGGATCGGTTGGGAGGAATAGGGAATACACCCTGTGAAAATCTGTCCTTGAATTCATGATTCATTTACGGCCTATTGGTTAAATCATGGGCAGCTTTTTAAGAATATCAAACCACAATAATCTCATGTGGATTTTCAAACTATGAATTAATTAAACATTCGAATAGACGTGGACAGAGGATTGCAACTATCGAGAGAGGTAGTGATATCAAAACAAGTTGAAAAAAAAATCAGTTTCAATTATTTATGATAAATGTGCCATTAAAGCCCTGTTTAGCCCAAAGTTCTTAAAGGACGAATTGTTCTTGACTTCACAAAAGAAAGATTAAAAAAAAAAACTACATCACATCAGCAGCATAACTGCGCTCTACTCTACAAGCTGTTTTATTATATTTAAGAGGCAGCGTTATTTCACCGGCTCAACTAGGTTGTAGAGGGCATTTGGGACACTGGAATTCCAACGCTTTCGTTGAGTGGTGAGTCACATCAGCAGGTGTAGAGGAGGGTCGTGGTTATGCTGTCTAACTCCTGCCGTCAGGTAAAAGAAGAACAAGAAGAGTAAACTCCTCCCAAAATGAAGTATTACATGCCCATACTCTGAAAATGAATGCTGCTTACAATACCAAAAGCGTCCGGCAGAAAAGCCAAACAGAGATGCACTGACCGAACGAGGAGACATCTCCCAGTAAGATGTTCTGAGCTTGGGGTCGTAAGGAACATTCTTTTGCAGTACGGGTGTGTAATTGAATTTCATCGTGGGAGATAGAGTACGCTCCTTGTAGTTACTGTTCATTCTTCCCTGGCTAATTTCAGATTTCCTTTAACCAATCAAAACCAAGGTTGCCTGCATTGGTTAGTTTCGCTCCTGTTTTTGTTTTGACTTATATTCAAGATCAAAAAGGCTCTGCTAGGTTGTGAGTATATATTAATTTCTGTTTCCGTATTTCTCTTTCGCTAGTAGTTGTTGTTGTGTATTGCATTAGGTACAGGGTATATGAGCAAAGCTTGGAACATCCTTTCATGCGGATTTCTCCTTGTTTATTCCGTGTGCTGCATGTTGGCATCTCGTCTATATGATCTAGTGTCGTAAGCAGCACTCATACAGCGTTTTGAGCGTGTGAGATAATTTCATCAAGGGAGAAAGTATTACTGTACTCGTTCTTTATTTACACCCTGTCGGGCCACACGTTGTGATGTTTGAGGTGCAAAATTTGGGGCCGTTTCCAACCACGGCATTGCATGGGCCCCAGTCTGCTAACTACTCTATGTTCTCAGTGAACGAGGGGCTGTTAGGCCTTCAAATTTCGATGTTGTACATCCATTGTTATTTCAACAACAGTAACAAAAACAAAAAAATCTCAGACAACCACCAAACCCAAACCAAGCCAAAACCAAAAAGCTGAAACCTTTCTTTCTTCGATTTAAGATCCAATTCATCTCCAATGATGACATTCGACGTTTTAGCCTGATTTCACGTCTTTTTTTTTTTTTTTTTTAACTCGTTCACTTAGATTGGACCTGATTTCCCTTAGTAGTCTGGACGCCTGTAATCACAGGACCAGAGGACATGCAACCATTGAAGGCATACTTAATAATTCTTTGTTCTTGCGGAAAATTGCTCTCATTTTTTAAGTACCATACACAAAAATCAATTCATGTAAAAAAATCTTTAAGTGTACTTAGAGAGAGGAGAGAGAGAGGAGGAGGAGGAGAGAGAGAGAGAGAGCAGAGAGGGAGAGAGAGAGAGAGCACAGCTAGCTCTAAGTTTACTAACTGATCTAGTAGAGAGAGAGAGAGATGTAGCCGAGTTACTATTGACCCACTCATGCTTTATTTATAGCATACTAACTGACCTCGTTCTAGAGCATTCATGTATCTGTACTTCCCATTTGGAAGTTGATTTGAACATCTTCCACAGTTTTCTTGACCACAATTCAGACTTGTCCTGGGGGGGGCAAGTCAAGACATGTACTCAAGTCTGGTCGTGCTTTTGTGTCGGCCTGTCACGTATCTTTCCAGAATTTCGAACAGTGGCAAAACGCGGTTTCCTCTCAGCTCACCACGACTTCATGGAAGGCAAATGTTCTAAGGGTGCTACTAAACCATCTTCCAGTAAGTGTTTTTGAACCAGGGTCAGGACCTACTGGAAATACTGTTATTTCTTTACCATTCTGGGATCAAAAACACAACTTTGTCCTCCTTTCCTGTTTTGCCCTTGTCCATGCTTCTCTGCCTTGATTTGATGTTCCAGTCAGTTCCGTTGCCGTGCCGACCAGGAGGACTGTTGTTGATATGCACTTTTCTTGTGTGGGGGGAAAATCCTGGTAACTTTTTCATCCATTTAAGAACATTTGTGACTTCTTTTCGTCCAATTTTTGAGAGTTGCAAATTCATTCTTGATGATGTGGACCACAAAAATGTTTCACATGTTCCTTTCAGAAAATTGCTAGCGATAGATGCATGACATACCTTCTGATCATGTCACTTACAGTCACACTCACAGGTTTCTACAGACGCACATTGGATGTGACCAATCTCGTTTATGGTCACAAATGCCATGACGATAATCAACATTGGTGGTGCAACCGGTAGTATAATCATGTTGTCAAAACAGAGAAAAAAAAACAAAAAAACATCTGCATGGACAAATTCCGATTTAAAAAACAAAAAGAAACAAAGAAAATAAATTAGAATAACCATGACGTTTGCACGGCTCCATCTTCATGGATAAGGGGGTCTTCTTTGACTTTAGAACTTTTTATTTTTTTTTTCACGAAAGCCAGACTGCAATGCCCGACTTCTCCAGGGAAAACTCAAGCTCACAAAAGCTCTGATCCATTAAGTTTTATGTGCTGGTAACCACAAAATCCATTACTAGCCCTTGAAGGGTTTAAAAAAATTTTTTTTTTTAGTGCTGGTAACCACAAAAAAAAATTTAATACTTTAAATAAAAAAAAAAATGTGTATTAAATTGAAAATTAAATTAAAGTTTAAAATTCTATCCATTTTAAAATTAATGCCAATATTTATTTTTAAAAATCGTGTAATTATGGACATTTCTACTTCAAATAAATTTTTTACTAGTTTTTTTAAAAAAATAAATGGTTATAAAAATTTTTATTTTTAAATAAATATTAATTGTTTTATATTTAACTATAAATTAAATGGGCAAATCCAATCTTGTTTTACAAATTTCAAAATTTAAGCAACTTAAATTCTTTTTTAAAATGAAAAAAAAATCAAAAGAAGTTTGGTTTACCTTCTCTCGTAAATATTTAAATTTAATAAAAAAAAAACTTTTACAAAATTTTGGTTAAATGATTCTTTCAGTTTTTTTTTTTTCTATATGAATAAAATACATTACATTCAACAATGCTAGAGTTTTTTGTCAAATATTTAAGCAACTACGCCAGGCAACCCTTGTTCTACTTTGAAGCAACCTCTTGTTTGGAAGAAAAAAAAAATCGAAAGAAGTGGCTTTCTCTCATATTTCTAATAAACAAAAAATTTCTTTTGGTACTCTTACAGTTCTACTTACATTTTCCTTTTTGACTGTATTAAGGCAAAACGGAATCATTGCTTCTTTGACAACCCTGTTACACAAAAAGTGGGAATTCCTAGGTAAAAATTCTTCAAAAAAAAAAAAAAAAAAAAATATCGCTATCTACTATTGAAAATTTGGGTTTGGATGCCTTAAAGACATAACATAATTGGAATAAGCAGAAGATAATTCACCTTGAGCAAAAACGTTGCCAGCTGACTACCTTGTCAAAGTTAACGCGAAGTGTTACAGAGCTGCTCCCAGTGAAGTGGGTTAGCATTGCGAACTCCGGCTGGAGACTTGTGGGTTTTTTGATTCCCATCAGAGCCATTTCTTTGTGGGATTTTTTCGCCCCAACAGGCTCCTAAGGGCTGAGTCTGCCCTACGACTCTCCATTTGATGCTAATTTCATTCTTCATCATAAGTCAATGGTTTGGGTGACTTAACATACCAACCACATGAGTTTGCAGTAAGGTGTGGATGTTTAAACAGATACATCACAGTTTTGTGTTGATTTTCTGACACATCCAGCAGATGTCCCATGCACGATTGCCATCAAAAGATGTAGTCTTGTGTGACGTGTGTACCTGTTCAGACCGATTTCAAAGCTGGCATGGATGTCAGAGTGGCAAAAGCGATTTGGGAATTTTTGTGGGTCACTTGCGTTGTCCATGCGCTGCACATGTAACAATTATACCATATCTAGCTGCCTGCGACTGAAAGCTGAATGACCCATGATCCCATTTTAAATCATTAAATCACCGTCATCATTTCACGTTGAAAAGTGTGAAGCTGCTTGGTCTTAGTGCAAGTAGTGTACAAATTGTGTTCCCCACCCCCCCCCCCCCATTCCCCCCCCACCCCCCCCCCGCCCTCCCCACCCCCCGCCCCCCCTCACCCCCCCCCCCTCCCACCCCCCCCCCCCCCACCCCCACCCCCCACCCACCCCCCCCCCCCCCCCCCCACCCCCCCCCCCCCCCAACCCTTCCGAAACGTTACACATCATGCAGAAAATTATACTGATTCTCAGTAAAAATTGATTTTGTTCAAGGAAGCTATTGTCTTGTCTGAGCAAGTACATGTTTGGTTTTGACAATAAAGAAGTCTTCATAAAGGAGAACAAAGAAGTGAAACAATCTCTAACAGTCAGCTTTATTCCAGTCTGTAAAACTGAGCTTGGTGTTGCAAATCTATTTTCAGGAACACCATTTTCGACAGCATTTTTACTTTTAGTTGTTGTTGTCCTTGTACCTTTTTAGTTAATCCTTATCCAGCAAGAGATAATACTATTGTTCACACATTTTATTCTTCAATGTCATATTCTACACAAGCAGCCAAAGGATGAGAATTATTGCACCTCACAAATCAGCTAAATATTTTTGGGTGATGTACATGACCCTGCATAGAGACCATTCTGGAGAATGACTCAAACAACTCAGTTCAGACAAAAAAGATAAACAGCAAATAAAAGAAAAATCCATTTTATGTTTCTTTCATTAACAAGGAATCAATCAGTGGTGAAAATTAATGTCTGACTAGACCCTGGCAGCACTGCCTCCTTCAGGACTGAGTATTTCCACAAGAACCGTGTGGATCAGCTCCTCAATGTGTTAAATGGTTTGAAAGTCTGTATCAAAGTTGATATTTGTCCCCTCCAAGAATGTTCTTTTCTTAAATCTAAACCGATCTCTTTTCTAGGATTTCTCCACTCTGGGGTTGGAAAAAAAAAAAAAAAAAAAAAAACAGGCCCATATGAAGGTCAGATACGCCTATCAAGGTATTTTTTTCCAGTAGCGATTTTGAACTCTTGTGTGATTGTCAGGTCACTTTTCCTACGATATATCCTCTCAGGGTTTTGAAGCCCATTTATGGTCAGGTCCTCCTTCGAGGTATTTTCATATTTTTACTTGATTTGAAGTCTTGTGTGATAGTCATGGTCACTTTCTACGGATTATTCCCTTCATAGTTGGAATACTCAAACTGATTTGAAACGTCATATCCCTTCCAAGGTTCTCTCACTTACAGTTTTAATGTCTATGTGGAACGTCAAGTAATATGTTTCGAACGATTGTATCCACTATGGGTTGTAAAGCCTTAGCCCAGAAAGTCAAGTCCTCTTTCAAGGCTTATCTGCGTTTTCCAGTTTGAAGTCTTGGGTCATGAGTCAGGTTCATGTTTTATCCGCATTCTCCACTTAACTTAGATTGAACTAGGTGCTGCCCTGAATGTCAACATCAAACTAAGAAATAAAAAGACTCAACATGACAATACTTCAATGTTGGGATTTTAATACGTTGTGACGGGGGAGGGGTTTTTTGGGTTGTGGCATCACATAATCTGGATCTGCTTGAATATGTACTGCAGCATGACCAATTTCCAACTTCAACTTTTTACTCCATTTATCTTTGTGAGGGGAGGGTGGGGTGGGGGCCCAAATAAACTGCTTAAAAGTAATGCATGAAGTATCTAAAACAATCCAATTGAACTCTATAATCATGTCTGTGATGGGTCCAGTCAGTGGTTCGTATTCAGGGTTGCAATGCATCCGATAGACTAGTTTACAGAAGTAAAAAAACTTACTTGTATGTACATGCTTAGGGAACGTAGTATTGTCTGGCTCGGTGGTCAGCTCTAACATGAATGCATGTTTGGATCCACTGGGAGGCTGGTGTCCGTTGCCCTGTCTCTCTATCTCTCTCTGATTGGTGCTGTTTCGTTTGTTTTGGTAACCCCCCCCCCCCCACTATTCCTTTCCCCCCCTATCTGTTATTGTATGCTTTCGTTAATCAATTTTGTGACAACATTCTCCCTAAAATATGTTTAAACACTGGTGCGGAAACTGTTTTTGCGGTTTACTGGCCCTAAAATGGCTGTTGAAGTCATAAATGGAGTGGGAATCGTACCCACTGATACCGAAGTGAACTGCTATGAATTTGTGTGAAATGTTACGTTTTGTCCCCTGGAGGCAGCACATGAAATAAAAAACAAGACGGAAAGGTAAAACACTTTGGTTTGCAGATGTCCACTAAAAACTGACCATGTACAAAAAGAAAGTAGAACACTTTGTTTGAAAGATGCTCACCTAAAAATGAAATAAAAAAAAAAAAAAAACAGAAGTCAGAAATATTCTTTGGTTTGAAATTGATTTGTCACCTTTCCTCTCCTCTGTACCGTTCAAACAAATGCTCAGGCTTCTACCAAGGCCAGCGGGTCTTGACACGAAACAACAATCATGTAGCCAGCCAAATGTACAGCAGGAAACATCACTACTCCTGTGGTGCTGAGGTTCCATGTTGTCCTGATTTCGCTTTTCATCAGCATTCAGAAACAGCAGGCAATTTGGTCTACTCACACCGAGGGGTTTATGACAGGGGTCCATCAACCATGATCGGTTTTGGCCGACTCGTTTTTTTCTTGCATTCTGAAAAAAAAAAAGTTCTAAGACATGATGCAAATTACGATGGCTGATGGAACGTCTATTATCATGTTAGGTTGATCACAGGGTTATCTAAGGCAAACTTGTCAGAAAAAAAAGAAAGATTAAAACATCAAAGCCAACAGCTCAAAGAAATCAGAACCGATTTAGGGATCTATTAAATTTGCTGTAGCCAGCAGCACTTTGATCAGTTTGTATGACTTATTTTGTTTTCATTTTAATTTTCCACTAATCCTGTTGAATCCAGCAGGACACACACACACAAAGAAAAATTACTTCAGGTCTGGGTAGTATTGGCGTATAAAAGTGAAATGATTTAAGCTTTAGAGTTTACAGATTTTTTACTTGTTCTTTACTCTAATTATCATGTCGGTTTTGTTAAACAGTAACAGTGGTAAGGTACACAGTGTGTACAGCTGCAAATGTAGTGGTGCCTGTACATGTCTGTTTAAAATTATTTGACACACTGAGAGCAGCAAGGCAGATTTGCAACTTCTGACCAGTGTGAGATGACTGATGTGGTGTACAATATTGGAACTAGATAATAAACTACACCCACAATCCATAATATTTGTTCACTTATGTGGATTCTTATGTGTTGTTCCAAGTGAACAGCATTCAGAAAGCTTCCTCACACACATCAAAGTGTAGTTTGTCTCTCCTGTAAACGGACTGATGTGTTTTTGTTAAGCATGTCAAAATTAGCATCATTCTGGAACCAAGCGTGGACACTTTTATGGGCTGTCCCCTGCATGAAGTCTTGTGTTTTTTTCCACTATACAGCTGTTCTTGTCGAAGCTTCACTGCACATGTTACACACTGCACTTTTTTTTATCCCGTGAAAGCATATATATGTGATTCTTTAAGTTCGTCAACACAATCAAAGCCGTTCTGCTGATGCATCATATTCAACTTAACTTTTTTTTTTTAATTTTTTTTTTTTTTTGGGGGGGGGGGGGCAATCATGAATAAGTTGTGTCTCTTTAAGTTACCAGCCAAAATAAAGCTTTACTCCACATATCACACACACATGGTTTTTGTCCATATGAATCATTTTATGCCTCTTCAATCAACAGCCCTTATAAAAATCTTGGCTGAACACACATCACAACATGTGGGCTTCCTCCGGTATGAATCACTTTGGTGTGCCTTCAACCAGCAAAAAATAAAAGCCTTACTGCATATATCACAAATAAATGGCTTTAGTCCAGTACGAATCATCTCGGTCTGATAATGCTACTGACACTCTTGAAACCCTTACCACACACAAATGATTTTTTGCCCAGTATGAATCAGTTTGTGTGCTCTCAGTCCAACAGGATTGTTAAAGCCTTGCTGCACACATCACACAACAAATGGCCTACTCCTGTATGCACCAGTAAATGTCTTTTCAACCTACAAGGCACGGTAAAAACCTACCACACACATCACTTGGAAAAGGCTCTTGTCATATGAATCAGTTTGTGTTTTTCAATCTACAAAGCCCTTGTAAAAGCCTTACTCCACACACCACACACAAATGGCCCTGTATGAATCAGTTTGTTTCCTTCAAGCTTCCCGCTTTCAGTAAAACCCTTTTAAAGCACACATCACACACGTACTGTTCCTCTCCAGTATGAATCAATTTTGTGTTTCTTTAAGCTACAAACCACAGTAAAAACCTTAACCGCAGACATCACACACAAACCGCTTTTGTCCAGTGTGAGTCAGTTATGCGTCTTCAAGACATCGGATCTTCCAAAAACCTTGCTGCACACATCACACACTCGGCGCTTTCTGTTTTTCTCCCCAACTCTCTGACCACAGTCCGATGCAGAGGGCACAGGAAACATAGTGTACACTGTGTCTCCTTGAAGCCATGTTCAGTGGTTCTGAACTGCTGAAGAGCACAGAGGACACAGAACTGTTCTGTTGCGCTTGACTTGTGTCCAGGGACTGCAGCAACCCTGAAGCGTTGTCAGGCGTGGGCTGGACTGGGACGTAGGCAGTACGGGCTGATCAAGGTGACTCCTCTTCACGGACTCAAAGGGTTCCTGCTTCTGTGTAAAAGAGAACAACAGCATTGTGCTTACACTGCATCATAATGTCTAATGGTGCGTGTGTGGTGTGTGTGCGTGGGGGGGGTGGGGGGGGGGTCCTTTGGGGGGGGAGGGGGGAGGGGTGTTCTATTCTATCTTTTTCTTAAATTATTTGTGTGTGGTGTGTGTGTGTGTGTGTGTGTGTGTGTGTGAGATCTCTCTCTTTTTCTGTTATTTGTTTCTTCTATTTTGTGTGTGTGTGTGTGTGTGTGGTGTGTGTGTGTGTGTTGTGTGTGTGTGTGTGTGTGTGTGTGTGGTGTGTGTGTGTGGTGTGTGTGTGGTGTGTGTGTGTGGTGTGTGTGAGTGTGTATGGTGTGTGTGTTTCAGGTGTGGATCCACAGTGAGGTTGAGAGTGAACAGCGTGTGTGTGTGTGTGTGTGTGTGGTGTGTGTGTGTGTGTGTGTGTGTGTGTGTGTGATGTGTGTGTGTGTGTGGTGTGTGCGAGCGCGCGTGAACGCGCGTGGGTGTGGATAAACAGAGAGGGTCTGATGAGTGAATTTTGGGGTGGGAAGCTGACAGAGTGAGACTGGGAGAGTTTGCAGATTATCTGAATGAGCATATAAAGTTTGGGGGATGTTAGGACCTGGAAGGGGGGAGAGGCCTTGGTGATGCCTTTTCAAAAGCAGTTTCAAATGCGTTTGTGAGAGAGATATGGTGAGTGTATATATATATATATATATGTGTGTGTGTGGTGTGCGTGTGTGTGTGTGTGTGTGTGTAGTGTGTGTGTGTGTGGGTGTGTGTGGTGTTGTGTGTGTGTGTGTGTGTGTGCATAATTGTTTTCCTTAAATGTCAGTACAACCATGAGTTAATCTGACAAATAAATTTGGTTTCAGTTAGTCAGTGTGTGTGTGTGTGTGTGTGTGCGTGTGGTGTGTGTGTGTGTGTATATGTGTGTGCGTGGAGTGTGTGAATGTGTGTGTCTGTGTGCGCACGTGAGCGTGTGGGCCCCTGTTGGGATTGAAACCCATGGTCACCCAACCTGCTCACAACAGTTACCACTTGCAATCACTACGGGCTGGTACATTTTATCTACATAACTTGTTATTGCCGTACCAGACACCGTGGCGAAGTGGTTAGCCTCGCGGAGACTCCGGGCTGGGAGGTCTGGGTTCGAAATCCCATCAGAAGTCATGGGGGTTTTATGCCCCGACCGGCTCCTACCAGAGTTGAGTTTGCGCGGACTCATTGGGAAGACGATGGGACACACAGTCGAGTTTCATCCACTTATGGAATTGCGTTCTGAGAGTGTTGCGCAAATTTTTTGACCAACACTGCAGGTGTCTGTATTCTCGCGGCCTGGTTGACGCCGGGCTATATATTAGAAAGGAAGCGTAGAGTACAGCCATGTCATGTAGTCTCAGACCGAAAGGAAATCCGTCGTAGCATTCATAATTAATCATCCTCATTCTCATCGATCGCATTAAAAAAAACAAACAAAACAAAAAAACTTGATTTATTGCCGTGAAACTGTACTGTCGTCTTCGTATGTTAGGTTGCCTATAACTGACTGGTATAGCCTCTCTCTCACACTCTTCTAGTCAACGCAGGCTATGACCCTGATCCGCCAGGACACCCGATGCAGCTTTCAAACGTATGGGCTCCTTATTCTAGCAAACCTGGTAACGCTCTAGTGGATCCCTTCCAACTATGACGTAACCGGGCAATGAGGATGCTGACATTTTTTTACTTTTCGTCCACGCTGTTGGCAGCCAGTACGGAAAAATCTGTCCACCCAAAACCACTACAGAGAAGTCAAGGCCATCCTTGACGGCCACTCTTCAAAAACTACGCTTCTTGATGACATCACTCATACCAAACATTGCTGGGACCGCTTCTGTCTTGATGACATCATTGCCGATGTTTTGCTTGTGACCTGCTTCTGTCTTGATGACATCACTGCCGATGGTTTGATGTGTACGGTCTCTGTTTTTGATGACATCACTGCCCTAGTGCTGCTGGGACCGCTTCTGTCTTGATGCCAATCACTACGTGATGTTTGCCACTGCGCTGTTCCGTCTTTTTGGTGACATTGTTCTGGGTGTTTGCTGTCCACTGTGCTCATGCTGGAGTAATCGTTCCAAGGACTGAGAGTCAGGCCCTGAGGTTTTTTTTGTTCACAGTTCAATGATCAAGCAATATAAAGTGGCAAGGAAGAGTGATGCAATCAACATGGGGGCTGGTTGTTCCACACTGGGACGTCAAACGCTCTCTTCCTTTTGTCTATCGGGGGAATTTTTGAGAGTGTGAAACACTATCGCAGATCACAGGTCAACAGCGTGAGTTATGCTGGTTCAGCTTTAACGCCATGATTTACACTGTCTGTCGGACTGGGCTGGGTCAGGACTTGTGATGACAGTATTGTTCTTTTGATGTGATTCCAAGCTGTTTGGAGCCAGGATGGTTACAGGTTTGTTGGGCTACCATTCACAGTCAGCGTCATTCGGGATATTCTGGAATAAGCAGTAAAATGCTAGTCAGCTGTTAAGTAGCACTTCCTCCCATTCTTGAATTCAATTCATCGGCAATCGTAACGAAACTAATCACTGACATATATTTTCCATCATTATCAGCCCACCATCTACGACCTTTTCTTACACCATCCAACCACTTCACTGTCACAGGTTATTAGGATGGACTATCACAAAATTAAATTTTCTGGTCAATTAGTTCCAGGACCAGCTCTGCCATGAGTTGTGTTTCAAGAAAACCGCCTCCTTTCCTTCCATCACATATATAATGTCAATCATTCAGAGGACGATTTTTGCTAAAGTTACACCTGCATCATCACCAGGTTTTAACATGTCTTCGGCCTTAAAGATCTTCTGATTAAATCTCTTCATCACAAAAATTCATGGCCTTTGAAGCTTCTATGGATAAAACCTTTTCAGCACGTCAATAAATGCTTAAGTTGTATCCAGGCTGCCTAAAATTATTCTGCATGATCTCTTCCATCCACAACAAACAAGTAGCACCAACAACACCAGTTTTACAAAAACAAAGTTAAAAAAAAGTTAAAAATATCACTTAATCAATAGAAAATTAAGTTATACATTTTTAAGCGGTATTAGACAACCTATGTTGATTATTAATTCTCTTTACCAACAACAGTAAACTACAAGAAACAATGTTGGTACCGTGGGGGTTCTTAAAATTTACTGATAGATTCTTTACTACTTTACACAACAGCAACATTTCCCCACATGTCATTACCTCTAGTGTCTACAGATCTTCTGGATAAATCGCTAATCATCAACAAACTATTTAACATTTAGTTAAAAAATGAAGGTTGTTCTACTTTTCAGGCTTTTTAATTGGTTTATTGAGACAATATTTCATCACAGCAACAACAAAGGTTACAGAGTTCATAACACTGTCAGACATTTAAACATTTAGTAATATTAAATCTTTCCTTAGTACAACCCTCACCAACAAGTTGGTTAGCCTTCAGGCCTTTAAAGATGTATTCATAAATCTCTCTGATCACCAAAAACAAAAAAACAGCAGCAAAGTCGTACCTTCAGGTTATGTGTAAATATTTACTGATGAATCTATTCATTTACAAACTTACAACCAAACAAAGTTGTACCTTAGATGGCTGTTAGAACTCAGTTTGATGAGCTTCTACCCACAAGAACCAAATAGCAACATAAGTTTTTAACCCATTGAATGAAGCGCTCACACAAAACAATTAACAACCAAAAAAAGTTTGTGGAACTTCATGCTGTTGAGACATCTGTTGAATAGATCGCTACATCAACAAGAACAATTGAAAACCAAAGTTCTTAACTTCAACTTTTAAAGATCATTTGGAAAAATCTCTCTTCAATACAACAACACTAGTTGGAGCTTTCCTGCTTTAGTCATTGTTTTCAAGGATTCTATCATATCTAAATTCCATAGATCGTGCAATAGCAGCTACAAATTTCTAACAACCCAAAATGTTACATTCTTCAAAGCTTTAAAAAAGCTATTGGCCTTGACCCACATATTTTCATCAGTTAGGACAACCACAACACCTTAAAGTTATACCACTGGGCCTTCGAGATAAAGATCTGACTGATAAAAACTGTCTTCCATCAGAAACAAAATCAGCACCACCACCATGAAAGCTGAAACTTCCAGCTGTTTAAGATCTACATTACAAAAAAACAGGAGTTTAACCAAAAACAGGGTTTTATCTTCAGGCTTTAAAAAATCTATGAAACATCTCTCATTACAGGAATATTTTTTTACGTACAACAGTAATAGTTGCAAATTGCACCTTCAGGCTGTTGAGGAGCTATTAATTATAATGCATCTTACGTCCCAATCATAACCAGACAGACATACAGTGAAATTGTTACCTTCGATACTTTTCAAAGATATTTTAAATTCTTTTCATCGGAACAACAAATCAAAGTTGTACTTTCAGGCTGTTGTTAAAGACTGATAATAAGTCTTTTCATTGCAACACTCATCAACATTTTAGAAAAGTTGCCTCTTCAGGCTTTAAAAGATCTGCAAACACCATCAACAATAAAAGTTGTATCTTCAGGCCTTTAAAAGATTCTACTCATAAATCTCTCGTAATCACAACAGCTAGTCCCACTTAGGCATTAAGACCTTTTGATTTAAATCTTTTCATCACCTAACAACAACGTGGTACTTTCAGGATTATAAATATTTATTGAGAAAAATCTCTTTAACACTACAACAAACAAAAGTTGTACCTTCAGGCTGTGTGAAAGATGGTTTCAACAAATCTTTGTCACAACGGACAACAACAAAGTTGTAACTTTCATGCTGTGAATAATACTTACTGACACACTCTTTCATCATTTCAACAACGTCAACAACAAAAAAACGGATGCAAGGCTTTTAGAGATCTATTAATAAAATCTCTATTATAACAACAATATTGTACCTTCAGGCTGATATAACTAGAAGATCTACTTAATGGATCTATCATCACAAGAGATACGAAACAACAAAGTTGGGCGTGGCCGGGGGTGTGCACTCAAACTTCGAAGATTCTACCTGATAAATGTCTTCATGACAACAACAACCATGTGACAGAAGGAGTCGTTTACTCTTCAGGCTTTGACTCATCACCATTGACACACCATGAATGCCAAGCGAAAGACAGGCCTCTGTCTTGCAAAAATGTAACCAACTATTGGACAATACTTCCCGTGTCCAAGCCTGCTCTCGAGTTCAAGAAAAAGAAAGACACTGCATAATGTCACAGCCTAGGGATTTGACTAGTTCAATTTCTGGGAGTACCCAGTCCCCCTCCCCCTGGACCCCTCCCCAACTGTTAACCAGCGGATATCATAACCAAGCACTTCAGAAATCTCAGATTCCACTGTTACATTTACGACGGAAGAGGTATGTCAAATAACAAGTTATATTCCAGATTATAAATTAAGAAAAAAAAAATGCAGATTCAGAGGAGCAACATCCACAGAGACAACTGGAGATAGGATAGTGAGAACGAAAAAAGCAAGCTGCTCAAACTGAAAGTGTAGACCGCTGTGAGCCTAGAACGAAGGTGGTAGGAAGCAGGGCTTGACCCCAACAGAGCAGTGTTGTTGGCTCAATTATCGACGGCTCTAGTGATAGCAGAGGGAGCTTTGTGCTGTGAGTCAGGTGACCAAGGCCAAAAAAATCGCAAATAAATTTTTCAAAAAAAAATTACTAGTGAGTCTGCCAAACAACAAGGACACACGCAAACTGCAAGATAAAACATAATGCGTCTCTCGACCTCTCTGGTCTTCTTCAGGCAAGATAAACAGCAATCAGGGACAATGAAATTTACGAAGAACGAGCAATGCGAAATGAGGAAGAATGAAAAAGTGTGGGGGACTCACTTACAATTCATTTTTTTTTTTTTTTAATTTATTTCAGTTTCTGCCTGAAGTCACCCTCCACTTTGAAATCAAAAAGTCAAAGGGTGGAGAGAAACGAACAGGCCAAAGAACAGTTAGCAAGGTTGCATTATCAATGGTGAGGCTAGTGGAAGAGCAAAGGCATTGCAGCAAATAGCAATAACGGCTGGCCGCATGCAAACAATCAGTTTCAGTTTCATCAACGGAGGCGTCACTCCATGCAGACTAGTTCATATACACTACACACATCCGCCAAGTTTTGAGATCACACTACGCATGATTTTGAAGCTGATGGATGAGATGATAGAACAAATACGATGAGAAGAAAATCAAAGAAGAGGGTCTCGTGGCTATATCAACTTGAAGATGTTATGACCTACAATTAGCCCAATGTGATGGTCAGACCTGAGTGCGTACCTAAACAGTTGGTTGTCCTTTGTTTTTTTTGTATGTGTGTGTGTAGTGAATTATGTACAGGTGTGTGTCTATGAATGTGTGGGCATGGGCCCATGTGTGTGTGTAGTGTTGAAGTGCATGTGCATGAGATTGTGTGTGGTGTGTGTGTGTGTGTGTGTGTGTGTGGGTGTGTGTGTGTGTGTGTGTGTGTGTATGTGTGTGTGTACATCACACACCGGCAACAGATTGTTGCAAGCGCCCTTACTGTATTTTGTAGGACATTCAAGGGATGGTTTTGTTGTTATTAATTTGAATCCTCATGCATATTGATCATGCATTGTGCGTGAGCACGCATGTTGTGGATGTAGTGTGTGTGTATCTGAGTGCACTATGGTGGTTTATGTGTTATGTGTGTTGCTGTTAGTGATTGTATGTTTATTTGTGTGCACTATGGTGGTTTGTGGGTTTGTGTGTGTGTGGGTGTGTGTGTGTGTGGGTGTGTGTGTGGATGTGTGTTGTGTGTGTGTGTGTGTGTTATTGGCTGTTCGTGCATGTATATTTGTGTGCATTACGGCGGTTTTGTGTGTGGTGTGTGGAGTGGTGTGGGTGTGTGTGTGTGTGTGTGTGTTGTGTGTGTGTGTGTGTGTGTGTGTGTGTAATGTGTGGTGTGTGGTTGTGAGTGTGGGTGGTGTGTGTGGTTGAGTGTGGTGGTGTGAGGGGGGGGGGGGGGAGGGTGGTGCCCATGCATGCCCATTCAAGCTTTTATGATTCTATGGATATAAATGCTTCAGCAGTAAGGATGTTATTCAAAGATTTTAAAGTATGAATATCCGTATGGCAACCAGGACCCACAATAAAGTTAAACCTTAAGGCTTTCTATAGATATCATCTGATAATTTATTTCTTCATTCACAAATTAACGATTCAAATTTGGTACTTGCAGGTTTTAAAATCTGTTAGATAAATTTCTCTAATCACGAACATTTTTTAAGCGGTGTGCCTCCATAAGGCTTTTAAAATAGAATGAGAAAATCTTGACAATTATGAACACTTATACCTCTTCAGGCTTTTTAAGGGTCTGTTAAAAATCTCTGCAACACAAACGGTAAACAATTTTTGATCAACGACAAAGTTGTAGCTTCAGGTTTTAAAGATTCTGATAAAATTTATCACTCACAGAAACTTAACACACGAAAGTCCAAAGTATCCTCAGGCTCTGTTAAAAGGACCTACTGTTAAAAGCCTTTGATTCAACAGCACGCAACAAACAAATTAACAAGTTGTACCTTCAATGTTTTAAAAAAATCTGCTGTTAAATCTCTTCATAACAGTAACAACAACAAAATGTATCTTTTATAGATGGTTTTAAAATAAGAGTTTTGAGAGAAATCCCTTCACCCACAACAGGTAACAGAAAACAACAGCAAAGTTGTACTCTGATAGGCGTTTAAAGAATTCTAGATTGATATGATTTTATCTCTTTATCACCAAACACAACAATTGTTTGTAATTTCGGGCAATATTAAAGATCTTTTCTTGCTACCAGTGTGAAAGAAATAATCTGCTCTAGGATGCGAGGAAATGACGGACAACACTAGACGATGCAACAAAAAGATTCAGACAGTCACTCAACACCGGTCTGAGGGCATCTCCAAAAATACGATGGCAGGACAAGATCCGAAATTCGAAGATCTGTGGTGGAGCGGCGGGACAGGAACCAGTGGCATTAGCCAGTATACTGCGACGAAGGAAGTGGGACTGGATCGGACATTACCCTCAGGACAGCCAGCGTTTCCGCACCACACGCCAAGCCTGACCTGGATTACCGAAGGGATAAGAGGGAAGATGAGGCCAGATCGCAACAGCTGGAGGCGAGTATGCACTGAGGCAGAGGCTAAAAACAATCATAGGACCAACTGAGGACTGGAATGACCAGACCAGCCCAGAACAGAGAGTATGATAGCGAAGGGTGTCGAGGACATATGATCTAACTGGGAGCGATGGGCAATAATGAATGAATGAAAGATCTTCGAGGACAATATGTGCTCACCTCCAACAACAATGTCTGAACAATAAAGTCTTTGTCTTGCAGGATTTTAACAATCTTACATGACCGAAATTAAATCTTTTATCATAGCACTAAATAACTATTACAAAGTTGTCTAATATGGATGATTTATGACCCCCTGGCCAACACATGGCTACAGCTAGGGAAAATTACGATAGTACTTACACCTTATCTTTGCAGTCATTCCTAACAAAACATGTTCAGTTTGATGGTAAACTGCTACATGAGATGAAGAGAGTACTTCAATGTGAAAGTAGGCTCCACACATACCTAATGTTGCCATTTTTCACTACTAAGAACAGTCCTTGTATTCAAATAGGCACATCTTTATGTATTATTAATGACATAACAATGACGACAAATGCAGTTAGCATTTTTTGTCACTCTCCGCTTGGCGTTTGAAACGGTTGTGAAATTCTAAAGGATAATGCGGACAGCATCATTTCCGTGACGGATGCCCATTTCAAAAGGTTTTTTTTGTTTCGTTGTCAGTGTTAGGACAGGAAAGAGACAGAAAATCAGGAACACGACAACAAGGTGTATACAGACAAACATGTGTATTAGGAAAGATGACGCGAATTCGTTAAGGGAGTTGGTGCCAATGCACAATTTCTGTGCAGTGTGGCAGCCATGGTCACAGATTTGGTAACTTACACAAGCGGCAGTGAATGTCAAAACGACCTGAACACTGAACATTTGAACAAAAGCAATCTTGAAGGACCCAGTCGTAAAGTTAGTGTCATTTGTGTTTATAAGTTTGTTGGGACCACAATTTTTTGCCTGCATCCAACTCGAGGCACCTCAAATGCTTCGGGGACGTTGATTTACCGTCCTACAAAAAATAAAGTCAAGAACTTCGAGCGCTTTTACCAGCTAAACATAAATGAAAAATGACGTGGGAAATTTTTTCAGTTCGTAACACAAACTCACTGAAGACTGATGTGTTGGTGTCTTGTACATAGTGGTTTCTGGATTTCACGACACAGCATTTCATTCTTTGCCTCCAGGGCTTAGTCCCAGCGAATTGAGGGGATTGCATCGATGTCAATTCGTCTAC